>JAMKCH010029019.1:0-25722 GCA_023653785.1 Ophioderma brevispina
TGACTCAATACACCCTCTGACACCATCCATTCTTGTCCTCACATCATCTGCATTATTATAAATTAAACAAAATTCTTGCACTAGTCCATCGCATGAACATATTTAAATTACCAATGGAAAATGACTGGATCGCATTTTCATTTAGGCAAGGACCTATAGACAGGGCTCTCGATAGCTGGTATTGCATAGCAGTTTGCTACACATTTTCTGCCATTTGCTATGTAATTTTAAGATTGTATAGCAATTTTTCCCCATACGTTTGCTCTATCAACATGATCAAAGCAAAAGCTATTGCAAAAATTGCTACACAAGTAAAAATCCTTAAGTGTGAGCCCTGCCTACAGATACATGGAGTGATGTCTGCATACCAGGCCTGCAAATTTTTTCCCCTAGATATTTCCCCTAAAGAGGATCCAGAATTCCTTTCAAATTTCTTTATGTGAAAAAGCAAAAAAATTCCCAGGAAGGTACCTCTCAGATTCCTGCATGTATTCCTGCCTATATTAAAGGTCTGTATACATTTATGATACAACAATGTATCTTGCATACATACTGTAGACTATATGAGCCTTAACAATCAAAGCTATAGGTCGCTCCAGTAATCCGGTAATCCAGTATCACGAAGTGAACTGCGTGATATGTCACTCTTTGTTTTGTACAGTGGTGTGATAATGCCGTTGACTATAAACCAGGCAAAACGGCGCAAAATATAATCAAACTTATGACAGCCAATTTCATGCAGCAAAAATTGTCTTACATTGGCCAATCTGACTCAAAACTCCAAAACATAAATGAAACAGCAGAAGTGACGTACCTCTGGAGTGATCTATATTGCCTTAACAATCAAAGAGTAACATTGCATATATTCAGACTACTGGTCTTCAGAGATGGTAACATGTTGAGTTGCGTACCTACTCTACACTGCGAATGCATCTTGATTCTATCTGTAGAATCATCTCTTCAATATTTAAAAGACACAATAAATTAATGTCACCTTTGACCTGTAACTTCCTAGCACATTTTACATATCCCCATCTTGCTTCCCTGCAAGTAAAATGGGTATAGAGCTAGATTCAGGAGAAACAGGTCCACAAGGGCCATTTCATGATCCATAGCCTAACTGTCCTCCCTGGTTGACTTGTCTAAAAAAAGTTAATATATTATATCTGGGCCATTAGTGTAAGTTTTGTATGTGTACTTAATTTTGCATTCAGATGTCATTGTCTCAGAAAAAAAAAATAAAAATGTGTATTTTCTGCCCAAAAATGGACAATTGCAGCACAGTGGGCATGAGACACTGTTATGCCAATATTTGCTCATAGCACAGAAACATCAGAATAAACTGATATTTCATAAAAATGCTGCTGAACTATAAACACAAAAAGAGGTGCTAGGATCACTAAATCCCCTGAAGTACTTCTTACAGAATTAAGAAACATGACCTAAATTCTTTCATTAAACCTCAAGTTGATCCCCAAAAGTTTTAATCTTCAAGGGAATGCAAGATGGTAAGTGCTGAAAGCTTCCAGGATATATTAATTAGAAATGATCCCCCTTCACTGCAATGTGTTGGAATTTTTTTTGGGTTTCCTGGCAAGTTTAGACTTCTGTAGTGAGAGAAACTCTTAATGAATTCTCAAGAGTTTCTGTGTGTTGAACAAGGCCAAACTTGCAAGAAAACCACCAAAATTTGAAGGCATTACAGCGAAGACGAAATGTGAATGCAGGAAGAATGCTACTTCTATTTCCATGAGTCAGAACTCTTGAAGAGAGGTTCCTCCTTAAGTGCAGAGTGGAGCATCTCTAAGTTATGACCAATGATTTTATGTGGATCACTTGCCTATGAATATATGGCAGTTTATTACACTTATAGTCTTGCATTTCACCCTCTTGATTTTGTTTCAGTACCAATTAGGCATTAGTTACCATTTTCACAACCAACATTCTTAGAGCGTATAACACAAGTCAATTGGGTAATGGCTTGTGGCATGGCGTAACAGGCCTGCCCGCTCTGTGGGCAAAATTTCAGTGTCTCCGGAAATTTTCCCTCTTAGGGGGTCAAAAGGGCAATTTTTCTTTCCCCCGGCCAAGGGCTAAAAACGGCTGATTTTTAGCCATATGTTTTTTTTTCAATTTTTTTTTTTTTGTTTCCCGGCCAAAGGCGTCAGTGGGCCAACTTGCCCCCACCCCCCGCCCCGCGACACCCCACTCCCCGCCGGAAGGACCGCCGCCGAGGAGTCCGGTGGGGCGCGCCGCGCTTGTGTTCCCCCTGGCTCCACTGGGCTTGTGGTGGTGTGCAGGATTGATTCAACTGAGTACGCTGATCCGGAGCTGCGTATATCCATGATACGACGCTCCTAACATAGCCCGCTTTAGTCTGGTGCGGATTGGGAACAGTCATGGTTTTTTTCATCCTGCTTCATTATTCGACCTGGACTTGCGAATGTAACAATTTGTGACTCTCTGACACGGGAACATGACGGCTTGACGTCCCCTCCGAAGGACGGGGATGCTTTCATGATCCATGTTTGCCTAAGTCCAAGTGAACCATGAGGAGATCGGTATTCCTGTAAATTTAAACAAATCAATAGCGGTATACAGATCAAATCCATCCAGAATTGATAGTACCCAAAAAAATCCCAGCAAGTGACCACCCACAATGATTTTATCCTTCCGGGAATATTTGGTAATTTGCACACAGGCAAGCACCCTAAACCGCTAGTACATCGCTCCCTCTATCCCAAAACCAAACTATATTATATTAGTATACTAAAGAAGGTACTATGTTTTTGTTTAAAATGGCCTTAAAAAAAAACATTCAAAAACTCACTATTTATAGCTTTTCTACATAGACCTACACAAAAAATAAAAAAAATAAAAAATTGTTTTTAATATTTTAAATCTTCACCTAAGCATACATTATTTCCTACCCCCTTCCAGACAGTATAAACCACACAACAGTCTTGAGTCAACCATTGTGCAATTGCAACTGCACTATAATTTAAAGAATGGCTTTAAGACTGTGACAAAATCATTTCAACATACACAATATAGAATAGAAACAGAAGCTAATATGCACAAAAATTGTGATCGCCTACATCAAAGTTCATGGTTCATAGTTCATCTTTGGTTTCTTCTTCGTCTTCACAGATCGAGTCGCTTAGATCAAATATCATCCTCTTCAGGTAACTAAAACAACGAACCGATACAAAACATCAAATGGTTAGGTGATACAAAAGCGACATTCATATTGATTCGAACAGCAACCACGTTCACACAACACCATTGGCATGTACAAAAACAACTCAATCATAACATGTGCAAGCAAGATATTCCCATGATTCAATGCTTGAGTAACAAAAAGATTTTGCCGATCGCACCCAACATACTTTCACATTTCTTTAATCCTAGTTATTTCAGGGCAATCTGAAATACACACAGGTTCATTTTTCAACAAAATGATTTACTAAGACCACAGAAGAACAGAAAACACATCTTTACACGTACATAGAATCATACGAGATGCCAAAACCTTCCTCATTTTTTTGTCCTTTTTTATGAAATACTTTATTTTTTACTCACCAAATGTGTTTAAATTCACATCAACAGAACACTACGCATATCGGTTCTATAACCACAATTCAAGGCCGACTCAAAGGATTTCCTGAGGAGGGCGCCCGCAATTCCAAAAAAATTGGTGTTTTTTGCATGTACATAATGCTTGTTCCATATACTATCACTGTGTGAAATTGCTATGCTTAAATCGAATTTCTTTATATAGACAATCCCAACTTTGTTATAAAATTCTGGACTCCGAGTTTTTGTTATACCAGGTATCCTATGGGACGTATACTACACATGTATGTTTACTGCCATCAGAACGAAAAATCCGATTCACCAAATTTCAGAATGTGCATTTTAGGTTATATCCTTTGTTTTAGTTGACTATTTTTTCATTATTAACATTACCAACAAAAATAATATTTTCGAAATTCTCTGAGTCAGACTTTAATGTGTACTTTCTTGCTGTTTAACACCGTAAACTTTGGTTTACTGAATAAAACACCTCTCGTCCCATAATTTCACACTTTTTGACAATTAGATTTTTCATAAAAATATTTTTGAACAATCATACAATCACACTCATAAACATTGAGTATTTTGTATACTATCAGAATGTATACCACAAAAATATTACAATCATAAACAATCAGACTGATTCATCATGCCGTTAGATGCAAATATTGAATGCCCAAGGTGAGTTGGATAGTAAAAAATATTTCATGAGTCAAATTCTGATTTTCTATCATTTCACTCACGAGGCCAAGCCGATTGAAATGGAACAGTTAAAAAAATATGACCATGAGATTTTTAACTATATAGCACCATATAGCAATCAAATTAAATTTGTTATATGGCATAGAAAATGCATCATAATTTTTTTTTTTTATATTAACACCTAAATAGATCCTTGTCATTTTGATTGGAGGGATTCTCGGTTCACATGTCTTAAATAAACAGAGCATCATGATGCATAGGACCCACTGTATGGTGGAAGTGGAATGATCTCTGGAGACGCAATGCAATGAGGCACCTAAGAAAGTTATAGTGGTTGGCAGCGTTTTTTGACAATAGATATCAGGTGGACATAAAAATAGCTTTGGCCAAAAAGAAATGTAGTGTAGTACAAAGTATTTGATGTCAACATGAACCCGGGGTGCTCTTTCTTCATTCAATGGTCAAATACATTCCTGTCATAATTTTTTTTTGAAAATTACTAATGCCTGGCTCTTTAATTCAATAATTAAATAATCCACTTATAATCTTAACCATTCAGAAATCATATAATGCCCCTTTAATTGGATGGTCCGTTAATTGTAAATGGAGGAATAGCCTTTTAATAATAGTAACTTGAGGAATGTCCTTTCATTGGTAATGAAGGAATGGCACTTTATTTTAATAAATTTGCATTACCCTTTCCAAGTTAAATATGGAATGGGCCTATTGGCAAATTGAGGAATTGCCCCTTTAATTGGTAACCGAGAAATGGCCTGAATGGCGCTTTAATTGGTAATTGGAGGAATGGCCCTTTACTTGATAATTGATGATGGAATTGCCCTTAAAATGTCAATAATGGAAGGAATGGCCTTTTAATAGATCCAAGGCGGTCAACCCCGGCTTTCGCGATCACCCCACAAAGACCTCTCACGAATAACTCATTAATGAACTGTTATCCATATCCTCACCAACTGATTACCTTCGAAAACACTCCATCATGTGAACTCCATCCATAACTCACCAAACTAAAACCTCTAAAACATAACTCATCAATGAATGCCCCAAACGCACCAAAAAACCCTAAAATTCTTAACTGGTTGATGAAGCCTCCATAACATAACTCACCCAATGACTTTAACAACATAAGTACATAACTCATCAATGAACTTCCATTCATACCTCCCCATACCAATAACTCAACTCATTGCTGGTCTCCATTATAATACTATAAAGAACATACTCATCAATGAACTCAATCCATAACTCTCCCCAAAACAACAAAACACTCTAAACAATAACTCATCAATGAACTCCATGTACTTTTTGAAAATTGCATAATCCCCTTTATTTCATTGAAGGTGTTTTTCCTCAAATGATGCAAATACATCACTCAATCAGATAACTAATCGCCTTAATATTCTATAAGGCCTGATCAATAGTTTTTGTGACATATATATAGGCCGCGTATCCTATTTGTTTGTTATATAAATTACATAATGTTTCAATAAAATAAATAGGTTTCATACATGTATATAACAACTGTTGTTGATTAAAGATAGGCTAACAACCATACTTTTTCTGACTGAAAGGCATTAATTCAGCTACTAGTAACTCCCACAAGCTAAGAGTCCTAAGAAGATAAATGACTTGAAATATATAAATCACCACTGCTAGTTGAAAGTCTTGAAAGTTGAAACCAGTATGGGTCAATCCCAGGGTCAGGAATATTGAAAGTTTACTCTGGGAGGAAGATATTTGGCCCAGGTTTACTGTAACTGTAATGTAACTGTTAAATTTGAATTAGCAAGTATGTTATCAAGATCAATTAATTTTGTCCTTGGTAAGAAAACCAGAATAACAATTTTTGCAGCCCTTTAATTTTCACATAGAATGTGGGGAAATTGATTGTGGTATATGGCTGAAGCTTGAGTTCTAATAATGAGATATGATTAAATTAATAAGTATTTTAAGTTAACATTATGGTTATTAAGAAGAAGGCCTACTTGAAATTTTTAAATATAGATATGTTTAAAAATAGTTAGTTCCCTCTTCCAGAGGTAGAGTGAGTGAAGTCTGTGACCCTAGCTACTAGCTAGTGTAAATAAACACAATTGCAAGGACACTGATTGACACAAAACATGCAGATGCATCAAGGCTAGCTTTATACAACATAGCAGCTAGGGCAAGTGATAAGGGGATCAAATTTTCTATTCTCAATTTCTTTCATACCCATTCATAATACACACATCCAAACGGAGCTGTATGACACGTCACGAACCAAATTCAACCAATTTGTTTGTTTAGACCCTAAACTTGGCTTTCACAACCTTATTATCGCCAAACGAAAACGCTGCATTATTTTCCCATGTCATCCAAACACACATGCGAAATTTCAAGACAATATGATATAAGATAAACACACAGTTAACAAAACCATTGGCTTCAAAACCCCACTACTAAGGACCCACAAACAAAGATTTGTGGGTCCAATGATATATTGTATGCTTATGTCACATACTGTGCATTTTTGTTCCATTTGGCGTGCATTTTTGTTTCATACGTTTCGTTCTATTGCACGCCTCGTGCGTCTTCACAAAACGCGATTCACCTAATGCACGCACCTATACGGAACATTGCCGCGACTATGGTGCTATTATGATCAGCGTTGATTGCGGTGCAGCAGCGAGTCCTTGGAACTTGCGGTATTTGTGTGAGTGAACAAAGTTATGTTTTCAGCGGGATCTACGTGGAATTCCCAGCCATGGAGGTTTCTTCAGACCAAGTTTAATGCAGTGACTATAGTAGAAGGTAAATTAAATTCAACATTTAGGCCTAGCCTTGCAGAGCTAGGCCCTGGGTCCGTAGCAACTTGCTACTTGACAGCGGCACAGCCTAGGCTAGGTTTAGCTTACTTAGCATAGTCAATTTACTCTGAGCTTTAATAGAATGACAAGGATCTACATAGATGTTATATAAAACAAATAATGGATGTTTGTCATTCGTGCAATGGAAAGAATATTTTAATTCATTGAAAGATGAAATGTTCCATTTAACTCATGAAAATATTCTTACCATTGCACTCATAAACATTCATTATTTGTATACTATCACACTCTTCAGCATTCAGTATCTATATACTATCCCACATGTCATGACAAGAACCTGTGCTATTGTTACAAAAAAAACATTGTCTGCCATGTGTGTGTAATAGTAAAAACTATGTAAAACTTGCTCAATGTTTACTATTCCATTTCACTAGGCCATCTACTACAATTCTTTTTCTGTGTCAAAACTGACAACACGCAAGGGAAATACATAGATGCGCTTTGCATGCAGCAACTCTACGCGTGTGTGTATGTAGACGCCTATTTCAGAAAAGGAATTTGTGATGGCGACTATAGTTCACACTCATAGGCAGTCAATATTTGTGTACTACAGAAACAGACACACTGTGGTACCCCACAACTTATATCACAAGTCTAATCCAAGGAGCCATTTAATGTGCAGTTATTATACAGTGATTTGTACTAATTTTAATTTAAAGTGTCAAAATCAGTGCTGTGCCTTGCTCTCAATTAATAGATTTGGGATTTCCCGGCAGGAAGTAAATCTGTACCTAAATTTTACCAGTGATGCATGCACTCTTTGATTGCGTTGTAGTATTTGCATCACAAAATGCGCGCGTAGTTTAAAGGAGGCGCACTAAACCGTGAGTGTGCATGGAGTGACACATATCTATTCGTATATCATCGTTGCATTGTGGGAGAGGATTTTAGGTACAAATTTATTTCTGATGGTAGGGAACCCAAAATCCACATATTGATCATATAACATCACAATATCCACTCAAATATAATGCACAAGATTATTTTGCTTCAAAGGTATTACATTTCTAGTTCATATTTTGTGTAAATATAATAACTATGATGCAGAATAAATTTTTGAACAACTGAACAACGAACCTTGCCATCATTGATCTATCAGTAGGGAAAATGAATGATAAATCAGATATTTTCATACCAAATACAGTCAAACAAAAATGCATGTCACATATATTTTGTTTTATTTTATAACTCAGCAAAATTTTGTCTGCAAACTACTTGATGCCCTATGTTGTTAAATACAAAGGGAACTAGAGGCAATTTGTGCTCGAAGAGCACGAACCTAGCCGTGGGGATAAATGATCACTTGCTGATTAGGCGAAACATTTGTTTAAATGTCATGCTAAGGAACACTTTGGCTGAATTGACCACTTGTTGATCACTGATCAAAATTTTGTGTACACCCTATGTGCACTGACCATAGACAATGAATGTGCACAACTGTTGTAATCAGTGCGCCTTATTTGTCAGAGAAGGAAGATTTCCTCTCTTAAATTAAGACCGGAAGTTCCCCTTTAATGACCTTTGACCTGCATGTTGAGCACAACTTCGGTGAAGGGTCTTAAGCTGCTTCATATGCATGAGTCACGTGACCATGCTACCTTGCATATTTGCATATAACAGATATGAATTTTTGAAGATTTTTTACATTAAGACCGGAACTTCCCCTTTAATGACCTTTGACCCCCATGTTGAGCACAACTTTGGTGAAGGGTCTCAAGGTGCTTCATATGCAAGAGTCACGTGACCATGCTACCTTGCATATAGCAAATATGAATTTTTGAATTCAGACCGGAAGTTCTGTGTACACCCCATAGAGGCCTTGGGTCAGCGGTTCTTCTGAGCAAGTCTGGTGATTATAGCAATTGATTTGTGGAACAAGAAGGAATTTTTAGAGTTCCGACAAATGCCCCTTTAATCGGCCCACATGACTTTTGACCCCAATCTGTGTACGCCCCATAGGGATCTTGGGTCAGTGGTTCTTCTGACAACATCCGGTGATCATAGCACTTATTCTGTGGCAGAAGAAGGCTTTTATAGAGTTCCGACGAATGCCCCTTTAATTGGCCCACGTGACCTTTGACCCCAATCTGCGTAAACCCTATAGCGGCCTTAGGTCAGTGGTTCTTCTGACCAATTTTTCGTGTTGCAATCAGCATAAACCGTTTGGCACTAGTAGCATTTCGAAATAACCTGAAGTGCGTGGGAAACAAAGAAAATCGCACAAATACAAGACCTAGCCGTCCTACGCACACGGCTAGGTGATGGCTGAGCCTTTTGTGCTCTTATCAGGTGGCAGCTACACTGTCCTGCTTGAAGTGTGAAGCAACGACGCAGGCGTATGCACACACAAAATTTAAGACTTCTGACTTTTTTTCAAACCTAATGACTTTTTATTGATGTTTATGACAATATTGAATTCAAAGACTTAAGGAATTTAATGATTAAGTAATATGAACTTTGTGTACAAAGCTTCCATGAGCCTAATCATGGTCCTTTTAAGAGTTCTGTTTAAAATCGGAGTAAAATCCCAGTCAATGTCATGTAGGTTTTCCCACACAGATGGCCCACTTTTGTGCATTACCATCTGCATCATAACAATTTTCACTTTACTTCAAGGCTTGCCTAGAAAATGGCACAAACTGAAATGAAACCAGAGTTTTGATTTGGCTTGTTCACATCACTAAAGGCCCATTCATACTTCACTGCACTTTGTGTTGTGTTGCTGATATATTGTGCACTTTCTGCCACAGTTCAGCGCAAATCCAACCCAAAGGAATTTAGTTTGATTGCGGTACTGCAATGTACTATTTTGGGTAGAGGCTGCAGTTCAGCTGACGCAGTTCAGCTGACGCAACCCACCACAATGCAAAAGACAGTGAAGTATGAATGAACCTTTATACAAATAGCGCGTCAACCAGGGTTCACATTAGTGTGCGTTTTTGCACCCTAGATGCACTTTTTCAGAGGTGGACGCACTTTTGTCTAGATAGAGTAAAATTTTGCATAGATGTGGACGCAAAAAATAGCCACTTAAAACTACACAATAAAATCACAGAGTTTGCTCTGGCACATGCTTATACTAGTATAATTTTCACTCACACTAATAACTCTTCTCTTACTATTAAATACATGTAACAGATCTATTAAATAATTTGACTGTATTTAGTTCACTAACCCTCTCTCATCTGTCCCAAAGGGTAATCAGAGTTCTTTTGGAGTTTAAGGGTCATTAGGGTAATTACTTTTCAATATGCCCAGTCTAGGTTTTGGCATTGGATGTTTATGGATTGTTTACAGTAGTGTAAAACAGTGCTCAAACCTGTTAAAACTTGACATTTAGGTAATCTAAAACCCATATAATTTGAAGTGAACGCACTTTTGCAACCTCATGGAAACAAATTTGCATCCAAGTAGATGCACTATTTTCAAAACCTAGTGTGAAACCTGGTGCCAATAGATTGCTACATGGTGACCCACAAAAACCACAAACACAACCCCAAACCATTGTACAAGTTTGCCTAACCTTGACTTACCTGTCCGTCTTTGCCATCCCACGAGTCGGCTTTGACAACCTTAGGTGGCCAGCCACCTCGTACTGGTTCTGTTGAACCTCTACCTACTCCAACAGCTCTGTATGTACAAAACAAGTGTATTATGAGATATAATGTAAAAATGGATTCACACAATGACCAATTTTGAGAACTTGTTTTCACTCAACAGGTTGTTTTACTGCCTGCAGCTTGCTTTGGCTTAATATGAGGTTGTTCTCACTTGATTTGAGTTTTTTTAGGATTTAAAAACAAGACAAAATCAAGACAGTGTGTGTTAGTAGTGTGACTGTGAATGCTTGCCAAGGATTTATTCTACCAAGTGTATTTCTGATTGGTCATTCTGATTGGTCAGTTTATACTGCCCATTCTGCAATAATGGGTCGCAAATGCATCCTTTATTTAATCCATTTATTTTAAGTAGTAGAAATGAAGAGTTTTGCAGTGTCATCTATGGGCTCATAATGTATATCCTTGGTTGGAAAAAATTAAAAAAAAAAACAATGGGTTCAGCTGCGCCTCACCCAATATTTAGTTTTTCCGATCTCAAACACATTATTCACCTACAAATTACACTGCATTACCCTTTCTCTCTTTATTAGAAACCAGAGTATTCAATGTACATTATCTTAAGTGCCAGCTTTAAGAATCTACAGTCAAAGGAGGCATTTTGTTGATCATTTGGAATTAAGATGGCCGCCACAACCATGGTTTAATGTCATTTTATTGAAAACATGCAAATTAGCTCATAAATATCGTCACCCACATCACATACTGTCGTATTTCACTTTTTGAGGTTTTTACGAAATTCCGCCTACTTACTTAGTTCATGAGTTCTTGCCATCCACAAAGTTTCAAAATGTGAGGATGCCTAATTAATTAGTTTATAATTACAAATTTTTGTAATTTTCCTCAAATCATCATATCCTAATTTCACATACTGTCGTATTTTAAAATCGCCATTCATTTACACGTGTTTGATATAGCGTTGTATTTTGCTGATCCCAAAATAAATGATTTCACATACAGACCTATTTTGACGTATTTCCATTGTAAACAAGTTTTTCACATAGTGATCTATTTTACGTACATTGAAAAACAACCGAGAGATATGTGTTGTATTTTGCAATATACATTATTTGTGATTCCACATAGACTTATAACTTTGTAGCCTAATTAGGATAATATAATTGCAGTATTAAGTTGGATTTATGGTTTATATTGGATTTTAAAATGTTTTCTTCAAAACAGTAAAGTGAAGATGTTTCTTTTATGCTTCGTTCTACCGTATAGACATGAAATGTCGCGGTATATTTTGAATTGCGATTTTCTCAGAAAACGTGTTTTGTAAAATACAACAGTATGTGATGTGGGCGACGATATTCATATTCATAACGTGTCCAAAAGTAAACAGCAGCACATATGATCTCTTCATGTTCTATCACTGTGCCACGTTGGAAGTTCACTGACTATTCAGTTTAAACGGTCAAGGGGATGAATGAATTTACTTCCACCTGTGTAGACATGTATCCAGGCATTCATCCAAGCATCCATCTTCATTGATCACATAGGCCCTATGTTATGGGGGCCAAGAAAAAGATGCACTTAGTATGCTTACCGTAAATGTTCCCTAATTCCATCTTGACTGAAAGCCCCTTTAAGAATAGAAAATTTTTCTTTACGTGAATTGACAACGGCCATAGCTGGATAACCAAATCCACCAATGCCTAGCGATTCCTCTAGGGCAGTCTGGAATCCTGGGGCTGTCCAAAGCCATCTGAAAGAAACAGGCACAGGAAAATTTCCTTAGTGGTAGGTGTAATTAGAGTGGTATAAGTTTCTTTACACCCAGGAAACAGAATAAAAGTTCTCCACCCTGAGAAAGACTAGTTTCATAGTGGTTGAGCTGTGTGTTCCTTGGAGAGTGAAAAATGTGCATATCATGTTTTCATAACTTGACACAGGCTAGCCTTGTTCAAGGCACTCTACCAACTTCATTCATTGGTTCACACATCTGATATAAGGCCCCATAAAAAATATTTTTGATTCACGTCCCCGCCCGCGAGGAATTTAGGTGCCGCATCAATATTTCTTTTTTTTTTTTTTGATAATTTCCTCAAGAGTGAATTTTTATCCTCATCATTTTGACCAAGAAACATTTCCTAAGCAATCAATCACTCTGTGACCAAAGTTTTATCACATTTATCATTATGAAACAGTGGAAAAATGATAGTTCTTAAGGGCCAATTTTTCTCCCGACTTTTTTAACCAAAGTCGCATTTTGTTTAATTTCACAAGTGGGCAAAATATACCACAACAAAGGTATAGATATCTCATGGTGTACCAGAAGCTATCCCAGGCAATACCCCGATTCTTATTGAAAAGGAGTTGTGAAGGCTGGTTGTTGCATGTGAGTCAGTCTTTTGGGTTGCACCTGTTTACAATCCTTGGAAATGCGGAAATCGCAAAATTACGGTTTTCGCCCTTTCCCGACACCGTACTGACCAAATGATAAAACCTGGTCACAGATTTTTCAAAAATAGTTTTGCCAAATTGAATAAATTGTCATATTTTTTACTAATTTAGCGATTTGTCAGGGATTTTCACAATGTTAAAATTAATTAAACTTCCTGCAAGGCCTGTGTACAATTGTCTGGAGTTCCATAAGGCTTATGATGATGTAACATGGAGGAAAGAAGCGGGCTGCAGTTCCTTGACCTGAATTAGGATTTTGGGCGTATTTCCTGGCAAATTGGTATGCAAATGAGCTCAAAATAGGCAAAATCACGTATTGCATATGTTTGAACGGTAGAGTCGGATACTCAAAATTCTTGCGTTGCATGAAAGCCGATCATGGCAACATCTTTTTTGCAATTCAAAAGTTATGCTGATTAGTTATGCGGTTTAGGTATGCAAATGGCTATTAAATATGCGTAATTGCGTACCTGAACGGTGCGCCGGTAGGCAAAATTCCTTCGCTACATGAGACCTACTATGCCATATGGGAGGGTTTGGTGTTGGGGAGTGGTTTGGGTGTTTGGGGGAGGGGGGTTGTTGCGAGTGCTGGGGGAAGGTGGGTATTGCGGGTGTTGGGAAGGGGGTGGAATGTCGTGCTGGGTGTTCGTTAGGTGTGGGGTGTTGGGGAGGGGGTGTTGTGTTGCAGGTGTTGGGGAGTTGCATGGGGGGGTGGGGGGAGGTGTTTTGTGGGCGTTAGGAAAGGAGTGGTGGGTGTTGCGGGGTGTTGGAGAGGGGTATGCGTTTTACCGGTATTGGGGGGGAGTGGGGGTTGGGGGTTGAGGGGAGTAGGAGGTGGGGTGTTGCACGGGTGGGGTGTTGTAGGGTATTGGTGTTGGGGAGGGGATGGGTGTTGCGGTGTGTTGGGGAGGGGTGTGGGGTTGTTGTAGTTGCTTTTTAATCGCATGTTAGTGGATCGCAACATTTGGCGGGGACATTTTACTCATCGCATAATCTAATTCGTCCTTGGTTTTCTCCCGTAATAGGTCCAAATAAAAAAAAAACATAGGCCAGGGGACATGCATGCTATATACACTGCAATTGTTTTAATCCCGCACGATAAAAACTCCTGATTATGTGTCACGAATTGTTTATAGTTCAATCCAGGTCAAAAAAAAGAAAAAATAAAAAACGGTCCCTCCCTCATCAAATTTCGGAAAGTCTCCGGTACATGAAATCAAAAATAATTTTTATTAGGCCCTAATGTCATCATATAAGTAGGGAGAATATCCCCCTACCTAAACTAAAAAAAATGGCGATAATTCCTTTATTACACACCTAATTTGAGGTCTCCAATTTCAACTGGCCTATTTATGTTCCATGCTTCCATAGCGAGTTCAATGAGTTCAACTCAGGCAGAACTGTCATTACTCAGTAGCACAACCACTGCACACGACCACAACAGCTTTTTGTGGTTTTATACCTAGACTAAGTAGGATCCTGGATCCATCAGTATGCACAACAACCACCAGCGTGTACAATTTTTTTTTGTTTATTTAAATCTTTCTCTAGACAGTGTAGCTCTAAAAAAATGCTAAAGCACTGATTTCAAACCTGAAAACAAATTGTTCAAAATAATTGAGAATAAATGTTAATTATGCAGTACAGTGTGAAAAATAACAAGTTTGTTGGTTCTTAGCAGGTAGCCTTGATCAAGGCTATATACACAGGCTTACTTACCCCCACTGTTTTTTCTTATATTGGTCTGCAATATCTTTAAGCATATTCAGATATGTATTTCTTCCCTGTGCCCCTGTGTCTAAGATGTCTGGTAGAACTGATATTATACATAGAGGGTGGTTGTCACACTGTTCTTTTACAACATCTTCACCTGTAATCTGGGAACAAACAGAGGGAAATGGTTGTCAGCACATTAAAAACAGGACGGTTCTCGAACCACAAGTGTCGCTGGTTGAGCGATCACTTGCTTTATTATAAAAGCTTGGCAATGATGATTAAAAGGAGAACAAATGCACTGGAGAGAAGTGTTATGTTTTATAGCCTGAAGTGCATTTCAAAAAGGTAAAACAAGAAATGGTTAACTAAAATATCTCAAAAATATGCAATTAGCTAATTAAAATTCATAAATATGCAATTAATGAGCCAAAATCAACACAAGATATTGTGGCATCTCACTCTATCACCAATTTTGAAATAAATTGGGCAAAGCATTTAACCTGCACAGCATTTTTAAACAAAATGTCTGAAAAAAATATGCAAATAAGCTAATTAAAGCTCATGAACATGCAAATAATGCAGCCAAAAGCTACACATGATATTGCAGCACCTCACTCTATCACCCTTACACCAAGTTAGAAGTAAATCGGGCATAGCGTTTAGCCTGCAGGGCATTTAAAAAAGGTTAACCGAGTCATACGGACGGACACACAGAATTTGGATTAGTATGTGCCTCCATGAACATTCCTTCAGGCGACAGACACAAAAATACTACTCTCGAGCCCACCTTCTTACATGACGACCAGAGGATGTCTTGAACCATCCCATAATGCACTGCAATG
Organism: Ophioderma brevispina; assembly: GCA_023653785.1. NCBI lineage: Eukaryota > Metazoa > Echinodermata > Ophiuroidea > Amphilepidida > Ophiodermatidae > Ophioderma > Ophioderma brevispina. The sequence continues at coordinate 15,745 of JAMKCH010029019.1, forward strand.
TGCCTATACTGTACTGTACTAAACACATGTCAGTACTTAGGAATAAAGTGGTCAAAAAGTTTAAGAACCACAAGACATTCCATGATCATGCTAAAAATTTTTGCATAGGTTACTAGTGCTTGTTGAAGCTAAAATATTAAAACAATGGTTTTTTAGTGCTAAGAATGGATTTGTGCGATCACCTGACTCATCAAGGTAAAATTTCACCAAACTGTTCTCATTGTGGGATGGTGATATAAACCTACTTCAATAATTTCTGGTGAAGGCATGCTTTCTGCTGCTTTATCTAGTGCCCAATTAACAATCTCCGATGCTGTTCTACCACCGTTGTAGTCTTCTGCACTGCTCTGTGTCTTTGGACCATTCGGAAAGTATTTGATAGTTGGGTAGCCACGTACCTGAGATTTAAATCATATCAATAATAATGTTAATAGTTAGGGTGAAGAATTACATGACTCTAAGGGCGCACACCACTAAATAAACGCTCCATTGAAATACATGTAAAAATACCACATCGCTCCCTCTGATTTGCACCCAGCGTGACAATATTTTGAATGTTTTGAATCTATTTCGCTATAGAGCACAACTGAAACTTTCAAATAATTTGCAATTTTTGATATAAATCATAGTATAGATTTAAGAAAAATGCATATGAACAGTGCCACCACTATTTTGGCCCTACGTGTAACGCCTCATAGCCGGCCGGTGGTTTCGACCAGGCTGAAGTCAGGGCCTAGTTTGTACACAGAATCGAATTTCCAAAATTTTGTGATAATCTCAGGGATGATCAACGATCCTTTCACGGGGTTATTATAATACCACCCTCACTGGAAACAGGTCCCCCAAAGGACTTCACAAAAATATCTCACACACGTTTTGTTATTTTTACCGGAACTACCTACCATTCCCCCAAACGTGGAGTGATTTAGTGTTGTGCGCCCATAATAAGTTGGGCAACAGGCTGTCTATAGTAAAATCCTGTTACAGACAGCCTATTGTACAAAATCTTGAAATTTTGCATACATTTGCATAAACTGCATATATTCTTGTAATAAATTAGGCTGGGAGAGGTAGTACTGGTTACCAGGATACCAGTAGCTGGCCCTCAAAGAAACATGACCTGTCATAAAGTGGATGGTAACAAAATCCTTCTCATTAGATAAAAAATCAGGTTTGTTTCCAGTAGGTGGTCCAAAAACCCAAATCCGCGTTTTATTTTTATTTTTTTAAAGGATTTCCCCCAGAAATAGCTCAAATCAGCCAAATGGCAAGTTAAAACAGTTGCAAATCATATTCGACTGTCAAAATTATTAGTATAAAACAAACAAATCGATTTGGGATCACTTAAAATATTTTTTTTTTAAATTAATTTTCTATCTCTGAGGCATTCTTGTCTAAAAAAAAGAGGAAATTTTTCTCAGGAAATCAAGTATAACACAAAGCAATCAAAATGGCTCCAAAATCAAAATGCGTGCATCCTACTGGAAACAAACTTTTTGCCTTAGATCCTTTTTGTTCCATTTCATTAAATCCAAAGTCCTGTCAGAGGAAAAGGCATTCCAATCAGGGCCCAAAATAAATAGGGCCCCAAAATGTCCAATTTAGCATGAGTTTTTATCCTTTTTGTCCCAACTTTTCTGCTCCCTACCCCTGGCTATTACCAAAGCTATAAACAGTAACGCTACTCACCCCATAACGGCCAGCCATCACAGTGTGTGTAGTAGCGTCCAATGCACCAAGCTTGACCTTTCCTTTCAAATCTGTGGCAGCACTGGCCCACTCGGGCTCCAGTCGTTTACAATGTCCACACCAAGGTGCAAAGAATTCTACCAGCCAATGATCTTTACTGCCCAAGACCAGCTCTTCAAAGTTGGAGTCTGTAAGCTCAATGACATCTGCCTTGTTGCCAGCCTTCTTACCACCCTGTTGACAGCAAATAATGATTGCATAACACTTGTATTTACAATAGAAACGCCTCAAACTACTTGTGTCGCCTGCTTTCTCGATCCACTTTTCCTTCGCTCTTTGCACAAGTTGACCTCTGACTTTTGACCTTGGTGTGTGACCTTTAACCCTACTATGACTTACAAGTATCTATAGTTGTCCTATGATATGACAGAAAGCGCAATAATGGGCACCATAACATTAGCAATTTTTCTTAATGTCACATATTTTTACTAATTGAATTCCCCCTAATTTACTGTTTAATATTTGTTATAATACCCTGTAATAACTATATTGAAGATAATTTGAATGGGTTCTCAAAACACTTTGACAATTTTGTGATAACATTCTTAAATATTTCCATCAAGGTTTGACAGAAAAAATCTACCATTCAAAAATTGATGTTTTTCTAAATTGTTCTCAGCATAATTTTTTAAAGAACCATGATTGTTGATTAACATATTCAATGTTTAAATAAATTGTGTCCCCATGATTTACTAATTTTTTTGGGGGGCAAAAGTTCCATACCATTGTTTTTTCTGGGGGCCGACAAACAGACAGTGCTATTGTACTGGTCCATCTCCGTCCATTTAACGCCATGTTAACAATAGCAAAATAATGTTATTAGCCCACTTTGGGAAATAACTGCAAAATAAGTTTTATCAGTTGCCTTTATCGTTTTCTGTAAAGGGACATTAATTTTGGATAACTTAAAAACAAAAAATATGAAAAATCATTGTTTTGGTATCATAAATTAAGAATTTTTTTTTTGCTATTGTTACCCTCCGTCAATAATTTTGAATAAAAAGCATAGCATTTTTCAAAGCTCGCGGGAAAACAAACAGCCTTCCCCGAGATCGATCAACCTCTATCAATTTCCTCATGGACTGGTGGTCCGTTTCCATGTACCTGCGTGCGAAATTTGAATAAGATATGTTTACTTTTTTTTATATCTGGTACCTACTCATATCCGTCAATAATATACAAGTACAAATAGCACAGAATTGGTGCAGTCCCTAATGGGCCACGAAACCTTTTTTTGGGAAACAAAAAAAAAAAAAAAAAAAAAAACAGCGTGTGTGTAGAATTCAATGTAATTGTGACTGTTTTTATCATGCACGATAGATGATCATGCATGGATAAACATACTGTATAGATTTTTACGCGTACACGATGTTGTCGCAGTGGATACATGCATGGCCCCAGGGCTCGCGATAGCTTTTTTAGCGTAGCATTTTTGGCTCACATTTTCTTTCTGCCATTTGCTATCATGTTAAAGTATTTTTTCCCATAACCTTTGCACTATCAAAAAAAATATGAATCCAAAGCAAGAGCTGGTTGCAAAATTGCTACCAAATAATAAATCCCTTAGCACTAGCACTGCATTACGCCAACGTTACTTATTAACATTTGACGGCAGTTTTTGTTTATCGTGACAGAATTTAGACGGAGGCCCTGCTAAAGTTATTATTTCTTTTGATGGCAATGGTGCTAATGTTTATATTAGATGTGGCCTCTTAATAGCAATACCAAAATTATGGCAGTTTTTCAACCGTGCTACTATAGATATTGGTTAAAAGTTACACCAGGGCGAGGAGTGCTAATGTAACCATCATTATGTACGCATGTACCTCCTTGACATTTCACATTAGCAGTGAATGTTATGTTTGTGTGGTTTACAGAATTGGTAATGTAATTACATATGATTTACCATGGTAAACCTTGCTGCTATTTTTGTTCGTATGACAAGCCCAGTAGACCAAGTCTGCAATACTTTGTTTCTAGATTTTGTAAAAATGTTACATTTCCCTATATACTCCAATGGTATCGTATCGTGGAAATAATTAACACGGAAAAGGTTATATTTTTTTCACCTTAAATTGAAAGGAGGGGTGCCTATGGAAAATTTAAACTAGTTAACATTAACACATTATATCAATTATTTTTCCCCCTTGTGTAGGTTTTTTCTGGTCCCCATTATTGTGCTTTCTGTCATATGAGATTGGTGGCCAACAGAATAACATTCACACACAATCCAATTTTGGAAAAAGGTTTACTTTAAAACACACACCCACTATCACTTTCTGCACAAGTTGACTTCTAATAACCTTTTGACCTTGTTCATATGACCTCACTTTTTAATGGTTCACTAGATATGCCTCGAGAAAATTTACCAAATTTCAGTTGAGTCTGATATGAGTCTTGATTTTTATAAGTGAATGTTTCACATCAACAGCCCCATAGGCCCACTGTGTTAATTTGTCTGTTTTTTGGACAGAAAATTCCAAAACTACATTTTTCATTCCAGAGTAGATCAATTTTGCAAGTAAGATTAAGCACACTTAATATACCTAATGCCAACAGCTTAGATGATTTATAAGACTCTCAACTGTTTTTTTAGGTAAGCCTGGGGGATGAGGCATGACCCTTTTAACTAACCAATAAAATCTCATTCATAATATTCTGGTTTTGTTTGGTGCACATACCCATAAACTATCTTGCAAACAGATTATTAAAATTAAAAAGGGGCAATTCCTGTATCCACTTTTGAGGCATCCCAGACTTACTTCAAATAAAGCTAAAGATTTTCATATCTTTTGAACTGATTGGCCTATATGCCAAATGCAAATTGTGCAACCGCAGGCGGAGTGCCCATCTCTCTTTTTTTTGGGGGGGTTTTGCCCATTGGCGTTTGGGCCAGACCGTCCCTCATAAATGTTGCTTTGGGGGGGGGTGCCCCCTCCTCCCCAGCTGGCCTATTTTATAGATAGTAGGTTGTGCCATACTTACAAGCAATTCGATCTACTCGGCAAGAAAATTTGTGATGTGTATTTTCTGTTCATAAACTGTACAGAAGTTACAACACAATGGGGGTACTATGAAAGGAACATTGCTCATAATATAAAATTGCACCATCAGAACAATGATAGGTGCTCCAGATCACACATGCAACCTTTTAGTAAAGGCCCCATGGCCCGATCGCCTTAATAGGTCCTCGTCCCTCAAAGCCCCATATTTTTTGGATCAAAGCTAACTATTTTTTCTCATTTACCCTGAAATCTTAGAACCAGGATGTTTGGTTTGGAAGTTTATGAGCGCAAATGTGCCCCATTTTTGGCAACCAATATTAATTTTACACAGTACTCTATGAGCCTTTACAAAATCACGTTTTTTAGCGTCTTGCATGAAAACGAATTGAGATATCAGCGCGAAACTTTACGATAGGGTTTGGGAGTGAAGGGCAAGCTATCAAGATGAAACTTCATATCCTTAAATCGGTGCCCATCCCCCTAAACAAACGAAAACGTTGCTAAATAATCTAAGATAAGGACCAGGCACTTAACCAGCTATTTATCTGTACACTCAAATTTGAGAACTTCATATCTCTTTACTATTCCATTTATTCACAAAAAGCACAAAGAATACAAAAATAGAAAAAATAAAATAACCCACCTCTAGAATGTAGACTTTAATTGAGAATTAACTCTACTACACGGTATAAACAAAACATTTTTGGAACAAAATGACCCCTGATGAATTCCTCACCAACCTTTAGATTACTACACCCTTCCACACCACCACCGCTGCTACGCCCCCACTGCTCCCTCCTTTACCTGAGAGGCGAGCACTTACAACGCCTGTGGCTGTCTTCATTGCTTCGTCAACAATGCCCTGTGCTGTTCTAGCACCTGCAAAAAGAAACTAGTCCCGTTAACATCTGACATAAAAAAAAAAAAAACGCATTTCTCTAATAAAAAAGACAGCTTCACGGAATTCATGCCGTCTGCCTCACGGTTTGTAATGGGACAAAGTGGTTTAACATGAAGTCCCTCAAGTTCACAAGGTAACCAATTGCAGACACTACCCAAGGAACATTTGTATCCAAATGTCATGAAATCGATCACACATAATGTTGATCACATGTCAACCATTTCAATGAATTACCTGTGGAGTATCTTGTTAATTAGCCATAGTCCCACCTTCATGGTATCCACATCGCCCGGCCTAAAGTTGGGGTAATCATTCACCTAGGTACACACACGCAGTAGCTTAACCACTAGTCCCCCACCCCATGTGGGAGTACCTGCGTCCACTGCAAATAAGCTTTTGAGCTTGTGTGTGGGTTATTTTTATTAACAACTGTAAACTGAAATGTCTTGAATCTTGGAAAAATCATCTTGAATTCAATACCGTCAGAAATGAGGAATAACTGTTATTGCAGCCATGAATTAAAGAACCTGAAAAAAATACTACAATGAATTCAAGACCCAAATTCCCATACAAAAGAAGTCAAATCAGATTGAATTCAGATGATTCCCCCAACTGTTTATGATAATGATAAGGACCTAGCCTATCATTCGACAGTATAATCGCACTTGACCGTATTAGTCCGTGCAGGCAGCACGAGAGCCGGAGGCCCCTCGAGTTGCTGTCCCCCCCCCCCCCCCCCCGCCACCCCCCCTGCCACTGACCCATACGGTCAAGTGTGATTATCCTGTCGAATGCATTGAGGCGTGTTCCGTATCCGTCAGATACTTTTGAAAACATAGGCAACAAATCATTACATTAACATTAATAATTACGTAATTTATCTAAATTTCGAGGTAGTTTTTAAATAAATTAAAACACTTCTTAGCTCCCAACAGTCCAAAGTTATACTTTATAATAGTTCCAACAGACCTTGGGTGGGAAAAAACGCATATTTCATTGTTTGATTAGTTTGTTTTTGAAAATGAATCTGCAGGGCGAGAAAATCAACTCTCTAAGACGCTTAGAGTGGCTTATCTTGCTCGCACCTCCCTGGCAGTTTCAAAACCCATTAGTGATGAACGCGTCAATGAAATTGAAAGAAAGATAACTTTTCGCACTGGCCTTACTTTTTCCAAACAAACCCATGCAGTGACTATTTTGCATATAAATGCATATAATTTTTTCTTCTATTCTACCATTCCAATGCCCACTGTATAAGATGTTAAAGACCAACGCAGACATTTATGTCAAAACATGACTGGTGTTTCTTCTCTGGCTTGAAAACAATTTTATTTGTTGGGTTTCTTGAAGTACACTAATTCTCATGGCCTACCTGATTTAATAACAACATGAATATAGTCCATTTCTCTTACTCCGTGCAGTGATCTCATAACATTGACGCAGCTTGTACGCAACGCGTCAATGTATTCCATCTATTGTGCAGAGGGTAAAGACGCCGTCGCTTTAGGCCAGTGCGTGCGGTTTACTGGTGCGCCCATCAAGTCTCGCGCCTTGACGTCACGGCAACAAGGTAGGTAAGTTCAGATACAGCTAACTGTCTGACATGCCTTTTCTAATTTTTGACAATGATAACCATAAGAATTTTTAATATTTAAATAATTTTTATGTCAAACGTCGTTAATTAAGATATAACGCGTTTCGTAAAGCAACAGTACAAACTCACTTTATTTTGAATGGTCTGCGCATGTGAATTCAGTTAATACTTTAAACGAGAAACCAAATATTTTTTTTTCAACCACAATAATTGAAGTTAGACTGACACCATAGATTGTAGATACTAAGGTCGTAGGGGTATATATAACTAATGCCGGCATGTTACTTGATATTGAGCAGTAAGTCCGATATCAAGATTTAACGTCTTAACGAAACAAAGGATGTCTAGTTAGCTAATAGTAGGTTTTGTGACTTTGTGGTGACCCGCGTTCATTATCTCTGGTGACCCTGCTTTAGCTGATGAACGACCGTGCATTATCTATGACCCGTGCATTAATCCTGACAGAGCCCGTGCATTCGTGGAAAAATAATGCACGCTGAAAAAAATATATAATCTAACACGAAAAGTAAATATCCTTGGTGAGGGTCATAATATTGTCCAAAAGAGATTAACTTTGCCTTGGGCACTCATATAATAGGCAGTAAATTGTAAATGCAGCTGATAAGAAATCCTTTGTAATATCATTGATTTTTGGGTCTTGAATTCCATGGATGCAACAAAAAGTTAATTCTCTTGTACTGGGTATTTTAAATTTCAGATATTTTTCCAATTCAAGACATTTTTCAGTTTTACAGTGTAAATATCAATCCATTATTCAATATTTTGGTCCATAATGTTGATAGTTTACACAAATCTCATAGGGGGTTTTTCTGGTGACCTAACTCAAATCTAGAATGTGACTAGCTTGAAATGATCAGAAAGTCGTATACAACAAGAGAATGTTATTGTGCCCTCTATTGTCCAAAGTGCTGCCAACTTGGCAGCCTTTGGGAATCCTGTGAAGCTGCAAGGTACTCCACTAGTGTTGAACTTACAATGGGACCTATCAGTCCCTAGCAGGCAACTGCAGATGACACTATCGATGGGTACTTGCCAAGTAAACATAGTTCCCATCCACTCAATGGCTTGTGCAAACTTCGCAAGTACGTATTTGTAGGTGTATCATAATTCATCAAGGAGTAACCCTTGGAGTTAAGAAGTACACATAGTAAAGCAAAACTCTGGGTTACCCCGTGAGTAACAAATCTTGCTGTTATATTGCTGTCATCTGGATAGTAGACAAAGAGGCCAATACATAACTCTTTCCCTATCTTTTATCTTGAAGAAAAGCAATGTTACAAGAATTTGAATTGGGCATCATCAAAATCCCCAAAGGACGGACACATTGTATACAGTAATTGCAAAATGGTAAATTATGCTAAAATAACTAAACTCCTTGTGAGTACCTTCACAGGTAATTCCCCTACCAGCTTGCCTAGTGTCATTCCCTAAAAACCACGCATACCGCAATGAGACACCATGTAAATATGTTACGACTATGAAGTACAGACAGCTGCTATGTATGCACTATGTTGCAAAAAAAACAAAACAAACTGAACAAACAAAAATGGAATTGAATGGAATAAAGATATACAACCAAAATTGGTTACTAGGGATAACCCCAATTTAAAGAAAATCTCAATTCCATTGGTGTCCTTTTGCTTTGCAGTGATGTGACATAGACAATATTTATAATAAATTTACAATGTATACAATATAACGTTATAAAATTAAATAATATCTGGAAACTATACACCATCTGTTTGCAGAGACCATCACTTCAGCACTACAGCCAAACAATCTCGCTCACTCGCACTTGTTCACACTCCCACACACACATGCACCCATACAACACACACAAACCCTGCAAAATAACAAACCCCCTAAAAACACACATCAGAAGAAAAACACTAAAACTGAAAAATTGATACACATTGTACTAACTACTTGTAGAATTCATGTTTCCCATATACCGTACTGACCCGAGTATAGTCCCACCCTTTTTTAAGCTGAAAATACTTTAAAATTTGGGGGTGGGATAATGCCCGAATCTTGCCCGCATGCCCGAAGCCGGAGTCGAAAATGTCTTGGCCTACTCACAGTCATGACTTCCGAATTTTGAAGACTCAGAATGTTGAAAAAATGCCGTTTTTCGATAGTACATAGTTTCTACCCTCATTCCGAAGTAGATTTCATCTTTTGTCATGTAACTAACCATGACTATAATGTAACTTTAGTGATTTTTTAGCAAAAAACGAACAAAATTGTCACAAAAACTGAACCAATTTGCCATCACTGACCTGTATAGACTATTTGCACGATCCCCGAAATGCATCTCATTTGGTGCCCATTTCCATCCCGGAACTTTTACCAGCCTTAAGTCGGCTAAAAACATACGGTTAGGAGCGTAACAAAGATACCAGAAAACTTACGCTATCTGTGACGTTGCACTAATAGTTGTGTAATCGTCCGTCAGGTGACAAGTAGGGCACAGTTACGATCAAAAATATCACATTTTGTCGTGAATTTCAACACCAGTGCCTCGATTGTTTTTTGTTCCATAGATATTCTTCTACATTTTTGTAAGATTAACTTCACGTGAAAAGGTACTTCGTATTGTAATTTAGGCACTGTTCGGCGACGCGAACGAACAACAAACTTTTTTTGTAAACATGACCTCTGGTACAAGTTCCCGGATGGAAATGGGCACCGAATGAGATGCATTTCGG
>JAMKCH010029020.1:0-16229 GCA_023653785.1 Ophioderma brevispina
CTCCCAATTGACACAAAAAAAACGGAGAAATTAAGATTTTTATACTTTAGACACAGCAACATAAGTGACAGTCAGTGAAGAAAAATCACATGACCATCCAGGATTTGATCTTGGGACCTTCAGTATGTACTAGTTTTGATGCTCTACAAAAACTGAGTTAATGGGTTGGATGGGTAAGACCACAGTGACCTTCATCTCTAGGCCTTCAGTTGCCATTTCATTCATTGGTCCTTTAGTAAAACAAAGTCCCAGGATGTTCAGTGAATTTTTTCACTGACTTTCATTTATTTTGTTGTGCGGCAAATGGTTGTTTTTTTATGATGTTAATTACGCACACGTGAGGCAAGATTATAAACATTGAAATTGCTTAGAACTTTTGGCTTATGTGAAATTGCCTTCAAAATACTCAAAACACTACCTTATTGCGTCGCTGCACATGTTACCTGGAGGCACATACTATCCAAATTTTGTGTGTCCGTATGTCCCGTCCGTCCGTATGACTCGGTTAACCTTTGTATAAAATGCTCTGCAGGCTAAACGCTATCCCGATTTACTTCTAACTGAAGATGATAGAGTGAGGTGCCGCAATAATTATGTGTAACTTTTTGCTGCATTATTTGCATATTCATGCACAAAAATTTAATTAGCTTATTTGCATATTTTCAGACATTCGGTTAACCGTGTTTGAAATGCTCTGCTGGCTAAATGCTAAGCCCATTATATTAATCGTGGTATGTGATAGAGTTGGGTGCCAACATATTATGTTAGCTTTTGGCTGCATTATTTCATATTCATGAATATTAATAGCTTATTTTTGGCCTTTCCAATAAATGATCGCGTTCACCGCAAGGCTTGGGTGCAGTTCTCGTGGAGTTCCGTAAGGTGTAGATGATGTAACTTGGTGGAAGGATCGGGTTAAGAGTTCTCGACCTGATTAGATGTTGGGCATATTTTCGGGCAAATTACATATTTTTTTTTTTTTTTTAATTAATATGCAAAATAGCGACATCCTATATTTTTGAAATGGTACATTGGATATGCAAATTCCTTCACTGCACGAAACCCAATAATGGTGTCGCATCTTTGCCATTTGAAACTTCCTGATACATGCGGCTTAGGTATGCAAATGAGCTAATTACTTATCATAATTGCTGTTATCACTAAAATGGTACATCGGATATGCAAATTCCTTGTGCTACATGAAAAACTACTAACATACAATCTTGTGTTGTCAATCATATGGAGTGGGAAGGGTGGGGTGTTGGGGAGGGGTGGGGTGGGTGTTGGGGAGGGGTGGGGTGTGGGTAGGGGTTCAGGGTGGGGTATTGGGATGGGTGTTTGGGGAGAGGGCAGGGGGTGTCAGTGGCAAGGTAGGGTTCCTCGGGAGGGTCGGGTGGCATCGGGCTAGGGTGCGTCGGGCTAGGGTTCGTCGGGGAAGGGTGTTGTGTCGGTGAGGGTGCGGGTTGGACCTCATTGACCTTGGTGACTGTGTCACCTTGATTACGACCTTGTGACCCGTTGGTGACTTTGTGCCCCATGCAACCTTGTTGACCTCATGTGACCTTGGTGACCTCATGGGCCATGGTGACCTCATATCACCTGTGGCCCATTCACAAATCGTGTGCCAGGGAGTGGTCGGGGTGTATGCTACGGGGAAGGTGTGCCAGGGAGGGGGAAGTTGCTAGGAGGGGGAAACTCGTGGGGTGCATTGGGGTGTGTCGGGGAGCGGATGGTGCAAGGGTGGGTGACCTCCTTGACCTTGTGACTCTCCATGTGACATTTTGTGACCCCATGTTACCTTGTTGACCCCATGTGACCTTTGTGGCCCCATGTGACCTTTGTGGGGCCCCATTTGACCATTGTGACCTCATTGACCTGGTGCCCTCATGTGACCTTTGTGACCCCATGCAACCCTGTGACCTTTGTGACCCATATGACCTTGGTGACCTCATCCGACCTTGTGACCTGCATGTGACCTGGTGACCTCATGTCCCTTGACACCCATTCACCAACTGCGACGGCAGACTACAGAGCGCTCCAATACCAGATGTATTTTTCATACAATTAGGTTACACTTTTTTCAAATTCTCTGCTGGCGAAACACTATGCCCGATTCACTTCAAATTTTGTCATTTTGTATAATTATCCCTAACACTGCAGGCCTGTATATTGTGAGGACTTATCACAGATCACCTGACCACACTTTTCATCTACTTGCACTTTCCTAGACCCACAAACTACACACACAATTTGATTGTGGTATATTGTGGTTATGCTTATAGTTAGATAAATCAATAACTATACCCAATTGGAGTAACTCATCATACCACAATTACCACAGAATAAACACAACACTGCACACATAGGCCACAATGTACAGGGCTGCCAAGAGAAATTGCATGCCCAGGGGAACTTGGTTTTATAGCCTTACGTGGTGGCGGTTCGGGTGCGGGATGTACATTAATGTACCACAACTTTAATATGTCAATGATAAGAATACAATATACCACAAACTCCACAAAATATGTAGGTTCTATAACTATCATATACCACAATATTACCTGTGTGGTATTTGTGGTCTAGAGCCTTTTCGGGTTAGCGCTTGTACTTTTGTTCTCCTTCTCATCATCATTTGCCAAACTCATAAAGCAAGTGATCGCGCACCAGACGACACTTGCGGTTCGAGAACTGCTTGTTAAAATCTAATAGGAAATAGCTTTGTGTCAAGTGTAATATTGTTCTCTTTATTTACAGAATTCACTACAAAATATGTGTTTTGTTGTCCCTCTCGACCAAGTTCGGAGCTGGGACTATGAAACATTGAGGCACGTCCGTTCTGTTGTCCGTCCGGCCGTCCGTCCGTTCATTCGTCTGTGATAAAAATGTTAACGCATGTTGTATATGATTTATCTGGAGTTCCTTAAGGGCAACAATGAAGTAACTTGTGAAAGAGTGGTTTTGATGCGTTCTCGACCTGATTAGATATTTTGGGCGTACAATAGCTAATTAAGTACTCATTTGCATAATTTATGAAATTCTCCTGCAATGCCTGTGTGTATAATTTTTCTGGAGTTATTAATGCGTATGATGATGACCTTGGTGGAAGGAAGCGTCTGAAGCGTTCTCACCCGAATTAGATTTTGGGCGTATTTGGGCACATTGAGTATGCACATGAGCTAATTAATATGCAGAAAATAAGCGTAATTGCTGTATTTTTTGACACTGTAACATTGGATACTCAAAATTCCTGCGCGGCATGAAAGCCTATCAAGGGCCACATCTTTTTTGCAATTTGAAAGTATGTAATATATTCCGGCTTAGGTATGCAAATGAGCTAATAAATATTCATAATTGTTGTATCTCTGACCGGTACGTCAGATAGGCAAAATTCCTTCAACTACATGAGACTACTATGCCATAGGGGAGGGGTGGGGTGTTGGGAAGAGGGGTTAGGTATTGTGGAGGATTTCAGTTATTGCGGGGTTTTGGGGAGGGGTGGGGTGTGGCAGGGTGATGGGGAGGGGGTGGGGTGTGGCATGGTTTGGCGAGGGAGGTGTTGTGTTGCAGTGTGTTTGGGGAGGGGGTGGGGTGTTGCATGGTGTTAGAGAGGGGTGTTGCGGGTGTCCTGGGAGGGGTGAAAGTGTTGGGAGGGGGTGAGTGTGTCGGGAGGGGTTTTGGGGGGGGGTAGGGTGTTGGTGAGGTGTTGTGGAGGGGATTGGTGTGTTGTCGGGGTATTGAGGAAGGGGGAAGCGATTACGGGGTGGGGTGTGGGGTGTTCGGGGATTTGGGGTGTTGAGGGGGTGTTAAGGAGGGGTTGGGTGGGTGTTGCAGAGTGTTGGGAGGGGTGGGGTGTTTGGGATTGTCGGGTGTTGGGGAGGGGGTGGGGTGTTGCGTGGTGTTTGGTGGGTGTTGGCGGGGTGTTGGGGTGAGTGTTTGTGCTGGGTGTTGGGGAGGGGGTGGGGTTTTGCAGGTGTTGGGAATGGGGTGGGTGTTGTAGGTGCATTTATCGCCTGTTAGTGATGGCGACATTCGGCGGGGACTTTACGCATCGTGTAAATACATACGAGTTCGCCTTTTTTACTAATATTTCATTTTTGTGGCCATAGAGTATTTTTGTCTTACAATAAAATATTACAATGTCAATCTAATATGACATGCATATTGGGTAGATTAACAAATTCATGTGTTTTAATTCTCATTATTAGTTTTGTGTGGAACGATTTGGTAGTTTGATTAAAGATGTGACAAGAGATTTCAGCTCTCAGATGTCCCTTAAAAAATGAAAGCCCTGATTTTGCACTGATGTAAACGCTTTCGCATCAAAATATCCCTATAGAAAGGATTAAGTGCAATTATTTCTTTGGTACCATGTACAAAAAATTTTGAATTTTCGTATTAGAGCAAATTACAAAACAGTCAGCCTCATGTCTTATATTGAAATAAAAGCAAATCAAATCACCTTTTGTTTTCATTTAAGACCTTTTCCTTAAGGAAATACAAGGTAAGAAATCTTTTGTCTAATCTATATTTTTATCCCCCTGGCTTGAAAGAAGGGGGATATTGGAGGGTGCGCATGTATGTTCATGGTATGTAGATTTGTATGTATGTACTGTGTGATTGTGGTCGCAGTTTGGTTTAGGTTTTGTAGGTTTTCATTTTTTGATGTTCCTTTACGAAAAGGTAAGTCCGAGTTAAAACCAGATATTGGGGTTTTAAGTGCAATGGCAATAGGGGTTCATTCATATGGATATTCAATATTCCCCATCTATAGGTGAGACATCATTGTTTCTATATATATATATTTTTCCTAGATTGAACCATAGGGTGAAAATTTAATAATTCAATTAGTCTATAATGAGGCTTTTATATTATGCTAAATTAATATAAATTCATGTTTTCTTTGTTAGCCAATGAGATATATCCTTCATTTGCATAATGAATATTCATATCTTTTTGACTGAATAAAGCGCAAACAAGGATAACAATTAGGCGAAAATATTTCGCCCTAACGTCAAACATCGTTTTAACAATAGAAAATTTCGCGCTAGCGTAGAATATAGTGATATAGTTAATCATGCTATATCAGTGGGAACTTTTAAACTAAACCTCTGATTATTTTAAGTAGAAAATAGTGACATTCTCTCAAGGAAAAATGAACCAACCCATACTAAGAGGTCAAGGTATCTAGAGGTTATTGTGAGAGATGGGATTCTGTATGCTGAAAAGTGCTTTTTAGTGCTATTATGAATGGGAAGTATGGTCAACTGCTTAGGATATTCACCTTTGGTGCTAAGGTCCCCCGGTCCAAACGCCAGTAGGGCCCTGTGGTTTAAAGGCCATGGTCGGATCGCTAATATCCTCGTCCCCAGAACCCCAGATTTTACCGAAGTGTTCAAAATTTGGAATCTTTAATGTCCAGTTGTATTGTCAGCATATGAGATAGCCAGATGCAAAGTTGACACATTGCACGATATCCTCCTTCACCAGTCAAGACCTTTTGGGGATTGCTCCGTCTCCTTGTTACAATTACACAATTTTTCAGTGTTTTCTCTAGAAACAGGATAAAATTTCACAATTGGAAGTCGCTAATTCATATGACTTAGTTTTGGGAACTTTTAAAGGGCCATGTCCAATCGCTAATAGCATTGTCCCCAGGGACCAGATTTTACCAGAAGTGGTCAAATTTTGGTATCTGAAGAAGGCTACATTTTCTCATTTACCTTGTTAAATCTTGGGGATAAAGATGTTTGGTTTTGATGTTATACGCAAAATGTTTCCCATTTAGGTCGATCAATATTAATTTTACAGAGTACTCTATGGGGATTACAAAATCATGTTTTTAGCACTCGCCTCAAAGCAAGGTTGAAATATTGGTGCGTAACTTTACAGATGGGGCATTTGGTGAAGGCCATCCATTCTATTCAGATTAAAACTATATTAAACCCTTTTAAAGGGGGCATTCTCCTTTAATTGGGTAATAAATTCTGATTTTAATTGGTGTTTGTGAAAAGAACTATTGATTTAAAGTAGATTTTCTTTGTCACCCTCGGTTCATTTGGGCTTGAGCAAATGAACCACAAAAATTGCAAACCTCAGACGGATTCATTGGATCCATGTACAGCTCATACCTGTTTATCACTTTTGTTTTGGGAAGAGTAGGGGGGGTAACCCCTTAATGTCACAAGCCATCGTGGTCAGTATCAAGGGAAGCCTAGTAGACACCCTACCGTTAAATCAGGTTGGGTATACCTTTTGAGGTCTCTAGCATACACAAATAACCCTCTGAATGATGGATAATCCAGTATGTCTCTTCAGGAATGATTACAAGGAGGCGTTAAGTTGCATAGCGGCCATGGATTTGGATGACGATTAATTTATTTCCTGAGCAGTGGCTCTTGAAATGTTCTTCAGCCAGAAGACCCATTTCAAGAGCTTACCTGACCAAAAACTTAGCATAATAGTATGTTATGGGATTTTTGACAAATGGCAGCTATTGCATTGGACCTTTCTTTGCCACTCATGTCTGTGATAGTTGAAACCATTGACATAGAACTTTTGTAGAACTTAAAACCATGCTCACTGAAGAATGTTTGATTTCATAATTCTTTACTAATTGAACCTGATAATAAATTACTTGAAGTAGTAAGTTCATTATTTTTCACACTAACTCATTATTTTAACCATTTTGGTACTGAGGTGGTTACTCCCAGATAACCAGTCTATCTGCAGTCAGTTCAAGGAGCCTTGCAGTAGAGGTCAAATCAGCTAACCACCAAGTACTCAATTTCATCTCCAAGTAAACCATCAGAAAAAAACTGCAAGATTTATAGGAGAGAGGGCGATGTTGAGAACACCTAGAGGGTGGTTTTGCAGTGCACCTGTTGGTACACATACATTGATTGAGGATAACAAGGGTGTATATGTATGTTGTCTGTTTAGATTGAGAGGATTAATCATAACAAATAGTTATTTTCCAGAATCTTCAAATCCATGGGGGACATTAGTAAGGGCAGAAGCAAGAAGCAAATTAAGTCAGTGTTTACCAGGGTGGGGGGAGTTCCAAGAAATCCGAAATTTTATTTTGCCGTGTGACTCTAAACACATATAATTACAAAAACTTGAACTTTAAGTGTATACATTATCAAGCAAAATTTTACATTTCCAGACTGATGAGTTGGATACGGGGTGTTCAGGAGCAAGGTTGAGCTAAGATTAAGTTTAATTTTATATATTCAGGACACTGCTTTCCAATGCTGCCCAGGGTTCCAGGACAACTTGGAAGCAAGAGTTGTCACCCAACTCTGATATCCCAAAAGTAGTAGTAGTAAAACCAAAGTTTTAAATGCGGTTTTTTCCCCGTGAGAGGGGGTGGCCGGATTCACCTCACACTGGCAGAAACCGCCCTTACTCCCTAATTCCACTTCACCCGATTCAATGCAAACTTCCATCTCAACCCAACCCTCCTACTCTCCTCCTCCACTGCTCTTCCATTCTTCTTTGGAGGCCCTCTCCTCGAACTCCCACCCAAACTCAAAAGCCCTTCTTAAGGCCATGCTCATCATCGAACCAACACATGCCCATACAAACGTACACTATTCGCCCTTCGCCAACCGGTCCATCGCCCTTTCCAAACCCAACATCTGAATCAAATCAAATCATCAGTATTCATCCAATCACACGTCACCACACACACATAGCTCTTATCATTGCTCTCTCTCTCTCTCTCGCTTTCTCTTTCTGTCCTCAGAATTCTCATAGCATTTCGCTCAGACACCAGTCTTCACTCCCAGACGCATCACTGATCTCACACAACTCTCTAATTCATCTTTCATTTTCAAGGGATATCTTTTCCCCTGCAACAACCTTCCCCACATCCTATAATTCACCCACCACTACCTAAACTCCAGTGTAAAGGCCACCCTTAATTCACACCCCCACTAAATTTGTCCCAAGTTATGTGAACTCCTCCACAGACTCCACTAATCCACAATCTTTCCTACTGTCCACTGAGTCCCTAAAGCTCCCTTCTCGCATCTCCGCACATACAAAATCTCTTGACCAGGCTTGGGGTCCACTCTATTCATCTTTGTGCATTCTCCTATGGATCCATTCCCACATTTCTCACACCACACGGAATTTGCTTTTACCCTCTTCCCACACACACCATGGGTCTACCTTACTCACTACCACAACCCTCTCCACCCTAATCACCAGCATTTAGTCTTCCCAAGTTACCTTAAGACTTTACTCGTCAAAAAGCTGGCCTTCCATTCCCCAAAACACTTCTCCCTCAGTCCATCCATTGTCTCGCCACATAAAATCAAGTATCATCCATACAACATCTCACTTTCAAACCTTCGTTTGCACTTCTCTGGACTACATCAATCACAATTGCAAAATCAAATGGCGGAAAGTACAGAACCTTGATGCACACACACCTCACATCAAAATCCTCAGACCCCACCCTACTCTTGTCTTTGCTCTTTCATACCAACTCATCACTGCTCTAACCACTATTCTGGTATCTCTCTCTCCTCACGCCCACTCCATAACTTTCCTCGGTACCCTATCAAATGCCTTCTCTATATCAGTACAAAACACATATAACAGCTTCTTCCCTTAGCTTGGTATTCCTCTTGCAACTTCCTCAAAATAACACTGATCTATCGTTCCCTTCCCTGGCATTAAACCAAATGCATCTCTTCCACTTCCACTATCTTCGAATCCTATTCTCTAGAACCCTCTCCAAACAATTGTCATGGCTGCTCTAACAACTTCACACCCCTATAGCACAAAACTCATGCATCCCCTCCATTTAAAAATTGGAACTACCACACTCATGCACACTCCTACGGAACCCTCCTCCATTTAGCACTCTCTGACACAACTCCATCATCACGCCAATCCCTATCTCCCCACTCGCACTAATCATCACAGCACTCACCTCTGAGGGGTCCAGCTGCATTTCATTTCTCTTATTGCCTTCACAAAAAGTGGTGCAATTACAATACAGCATGATTCTACAGTACATGGGACCGCCATATTAATGTCCCTCCTAAGGACGGGATATTATCATGGTTCATTTGCCCAAGTCCAAATGAACCCTGGGGAGAGCGGAATTCCAGAATTGACTCGCAGAATAGCTATGTACCTATGAGGTTGGCAAACTAAAGGTTGAATGTGTCTTTTCATTTATCTGTCAGCTAGCCTTACGGAGAGGTTCTAAGTCTTGATGGATCACAGTGCCTGAAAGAGGCAAAACAGGTGTGCGTGCTATACCTCCCCAGTAACTTTACCAAGGTTAATTTAAAGCGATTAGAATACCAAATCATCTAAGGCTGAGGCTGAAACATTGTAGAGGAACTGGAAGACAGAAAATAAGGATTCATCGTAGTTTTTGTACTCGCCTGAAATTGTTTGGCAGAAGGGATTGTAATCACTTTTCTGTCTGTCTGTCTGCCCGCCGTCCGTGTTCACTTGCTTGTGTACAATTATCTGGAGTTCCGAGGGCTACGTTGATGTGACTTGTGGAAGAAGCTGGGATGAGTTCTCGACTGATTAGATTTTGGGCGTAACTATGCTAATAAGTATCTAATTTGCATAATTTACGAAAATTTCCCGCAAGGCTTGTGTACAAGTTTTTCTGAGTTACGTAAGGCGTCTATAATGATGTACACTTGGGTGGAAGGGAGCGGGCTGGAGAGTTCTCGAACTGATTTTTTTGGGAAACACCCTGAAAATTCATACGTAGCAATCTGGTCTGCTGCTGTTTTGTCTTACAGCTATGCGCGAAAGCAGCGAGACATGTGGTCGAGACCGCCTGTATAAAAAAGAATTGTTCATATTGTTTAGTAATCAGCAATGACCCCATATGATCCACACAGTCAATTGTAAATTTGAGTCATATTGGCAGGTATTCTCAAAGGCACCTAAATGTAGACCGGATTGAAAACCAGGCTTAGCCCATCATGGATGGACCGTTTTCTTTAACAATTCCAAAGTTGAATGTTAGTTACCGGGGGGGTAGGAAAAGTCCGCTGGAGGACCGTTTTATCCCATCCATAAGGAATGGCTCATCTGTTACAGCACACTACGGAGTATTCAAAGAGGGAAAAGGTCCACTTGTGAAGGACTAAGCGTGTTTTAAACATGGGTTTATTTAGACTGCATTTGAGACACCAGTCATTGTCATCATGTTGTATCTTTTCTTTGGGTCCTCGTTGGTGACTTGCTCAGGTCAACTTTTGTACATTTTTTTAAAAAAGTCAAAATTGTGCATTTTCCATGACCATATTTGGAATCCAGCATGAGAGTAGAGTGCATTCAAAATGAGTCAAAACATGCCAGTCTTAGGTCAGGGGTTTAGATTTGAGATGGCTACCAAATGAGCATTTCAAAAAAGCTGCTGACTTGGGGCACATGGTAATATAGAAATCTGTCAGGGTGTGGGTTCATGGGTGAAAATTTCTTATTCATTCACAAAGGAATATCTAAAGTGCTGTTGTGGGCCGCAGTATAGCTGAGGACCACTTAGCAAATCCGTGGAGTGTGGATGTGTGTGGTGTGTCACTAAAAGTTTGGGTTTTTTTCAAAATTGCATTAATTTTAAAAACAACATGACCTCAATTGAAAAAGTTGAAGTTCAATTGCAAACAAAACCTGGTGTCAGAGGTGCACAATGGGATTCCCTCATTATGTTGATGAGTCAAAGGTCATATTGCCAAGGTCAAAGGGCATATGCCAAGTCAAGGTCAGAGGCCAAGGTCAAAGGTCATATGCTAGGTCAAAGGTCCAGGAGCGGCCCACGGCTTATATTCTTTTAATATAGCGAGCGCAAAAGCTGAGAGCTGAGAACCACAAAATTCTAGTTACATCATGGCATTGTTGTGACAAAGCAGTGTTTTGATGCTGTTAAAAAAGTTTTTCTGCAGGGAAAAAAGTCAAATGGAACAATTTGCAACTTTTTAATTCACCTTTTATGCTGAATGTCCATTAACTGAGCACGGTTTTGAAAAATTTAATGCCAGTGGTGCACCAGACCCTCTTTTTCTGGGGGGGGACAAATGGGGAAAAGTGCAAATTGGGGAGTGAAATTTTGGGGGGGCCAAAATATCAAAACTCTGAGATTTTTGGCCCTAAATCGCTGATTTTTGCCAAAAATCTGTCTCATGTTTCTTTCGACAAGTGGGCAAACTGGGAGGACAAGAAACCTATTTGAGGGTAAAATGCTGCCACTGATTCTTTTTTTAAGCCAAACTTAAGATGTATGGACTAATTATAATATTTCACAAACAAACAAGGCGAGACACTTTTTATCCCCTTGGCTTAAAAAGCAGGTGATTTGTGACAGCAAATTCCTTCTGTATGTTCTGTTTAGGTTGACAAACAGATCCCATTTTCCAATTTACAAAACTGGTGTGGTATGGTGCACGCAAGGTATATCCGTCAACTGTGTCATCATTGTTTGTGGAATATAATGAGCTCTTTTGCATATTGTGCTCGGATTGGCGTACTACTAAAAAGGTGCAAACTCTCCAGATCCCAATGTCCAATTTGGACAAACTTGCACTGTTTTATGTGCATAGCATGAGCTCATTTGCATATTTGCTCCCTGTTACGAGGATCTTGCCTTTAACTTGCAGCATTTTTGAATCTTAATCCACCATTCCCTGGCATATGCAATTGTTTTCTGATCAATACCCATGACGATTCAAGATTCAAGATTCAATTTATCAGCTAATCCCAAAGGCAACACAATACAGTCGCTTTCAAAATCGGTTTACTAAAAAACAATACCAGGGATGTCATAGTTGCCAGGCTAGCACTAAATTATTTTTTCCTGGGTTTGCCCGAAAGACATACAAAACAATACTTAGATTTGGCTTTCATATATAAAAATGGACTGGATGGGATTAGTATTTTATGTAATGTTTTCATGCCACAGATTTCCTTTCACACTATACACAGTCTTATGATTCTGAGAGCACAACATGGGAAAATGGTTTATATTTGGACATCATTTGTGGACTATAGTTTTAAATGTGCTATCATGCTGTGATTTGTGATGTCAGAACCAACAGTAATTTACCAATTGTGCCTTCTATTCCTTACAGGGAGCCAGGACCCAGTCAACTACCCATGCACTCAGTGTAACTGCAACCAAATATTTCACAAGATGCACTGAAAAGCCAGTAGCGGATCTTGGAATATCGGTTTGCAAGACGTTACACGAATGTGGCTGGCTACAGAATTTTGATAGAGCTATAAAGAAGAGACTGACAGCAAAAGAAGCGAAAGAAATAACAAGACACTATGAAAGTATACCACTGAAAAATACACTGAAAGCCCAGGGTACCGCTGATGAAAAAAAAACTCTGAAAATCAATGAAAATTGCATGTGGAACCAAAGGAAAAGGAGTAAACAATATGAAAATTTTCAGCCAGGGTTCAGAGGTGCGGGGTTTGTTTAAGGTGGCTTCAGTGTAATTTTCAGTGTTGTATTGGTCTCTATAATGAGCATCGACCTTGTAGTGTACTGTAATTACCATAAAATTTAGCCAAGTCAACTTATATGGTTATTTTTAGTTGTGAGTGTGTTTCTTCAAGGGATTAAAACATTTTCAGTGTGATTATGAACAGGCTCATGTTTTCAGCGTGTTGCAGTCAATTTCAGTGTGATTAGGAATCCTGAGCATTGCCAGTATATTATTTGCAAATGTAATCTGATATCATTTGCATAGTGAATAACAAAAGGAGCCATTTAAGCGTGGTTCCTCAGTGTTAATTTCTTTTGTATTTGGTTTCAGTGTACTTTTCAGTAGCTTTCAGAGATTTCAGAGTTTTTCAGAGGTGAAGAAATTTTCAGGTATTTTTCAGTGGTTATGTTTCATAGTGGAGATTTATTATTTGACAATAATGCGTACACTCTAACTAGACACACTTTGCAATGACAAATACAATGCATGAATTTGTCAATCATTTTCTTGTACTACAACATTTATGAATGGATGTTAATGGACATTGACCCAAACAATAAACTTGGTAGGAGAACATGTCAAGGAATCTGAGGTCAAAGGTCATCTAGAGTTATGTGAGCATTCACCATGAAGTCTAGCCCTACCAAAACACATGCATACTTCCATATCCTACAGAGCTACTGCTGCATTGATGGCTGTTTTGTGTTATAATCTTTCTATGTATTCCACAAACGGAGGAAGGTACCGATATCGAGGTTGTGATTGACAGCCAAGACCTTGGAGTCATAACTTTAAAGGGCAACAAGAGATTTAAATAACAGGGCGTCCCTTAAAAAATATGAAAAATCAAATTTTTGCACTAATGCAAAGCTTTCTATCAGAATGTCCCCAAGTGAAAGGATAGCTGAAAAAATTCTTTGGTACAAAAAAGCTGCAATTTCGAATTCGTATCGGAGCAAATACAAAAATTCAGCCTAGTTTTCTATTGAAAATTAAATTAAGGAATTTTGGGGGGGGGAAAATTGCATTTTTTTTCATTTCAGGCATTTCTGCTAACCAAAAAACAAGGTAGAAATCTATTGGGGGGTCTATCTATATGAAATCATGAATGAACACAATATATGGGTGTCCCAAAATCTATTGTTAAACCTTTAAGCCAAGACCTAGGGCACCAAGTGGAGGCGACATGCATTGATGATGTGGTCTGCTGCGATTCACCTCTCCAAACTCAACAAATATTAGACTATGGCTAGACCCCACAGGTGCATGCCAAGCACGGAAAACCCAGACCCCAGAAGGACCCCACTGACCCCCCACACACACACCACAGAATTTTCATTGATATTTGTGAATAGCGGGAAGCCGCGGTCGCGGGCTCCAGCTAAAGCTGAGTGAACGGGAGCGATCACTGAAATGGAAGCAATCACTGAAAGATCAAGGTTCCCGTCTTGTCCCATATATTTCGCATTTCAATCAGCTGCATTAAATTTTACACCCGCAACCCTAAATCTCAACGTTTTTTTTTGCTTTGGCCGTGGATACGAATGAATGGCCTGGATGAATGGATGCCCTTAAAGCTGAATTCATTAGCGCCAAATGATGTTATGGCAAAAGCCAGACTAGTACTGGCGAAGGCATTATATGGAATATCGTTATTATCGGAAGTATATGAAGTGAGCGTTGGTGTACAACGATAAGCGCCATAAGACGGACAAAACATAAGAGTGCATAACATAATAATAACCGATATCGGAACATAATCCATAAGAGAGGCAGAAGAATAACCGCGGATATCGCGAGCATAAGCGCTACAGAGCATAAACGCATAAGAACACAAGGCGCATAAGAATAACCGTATAATTACGTATCATAAGCGAAACAGTATAGGGGTGCCATAAGCATAAGAAGAACGGTATATACGGAGCATTTAGAGCATGAGAGCATAAAAGTGTAAAAAACGCTAGGCCCTACGGAGCATTTAAGAGCACGATAGGGTAAAAATGCATTCGATTTACCATATACGGAGAATAATCGGGGGGGAGGGGGATACTGAAAGTCAATTGCATACGGGGATGTGCCTCCCAATGGGTGTTTTTCACAAAAAAATCGACATTGGTCCCATTTTTGCCAAAAATCCTTGGATAAGGGTTGCCAATTTAGAAAAGAAGCGATAATGCTCTGTAAAAATCACGTGTTTGAAGGCAGGAAAACCTTAGACATGAGTCCAAATTTGCAAAATTTTCGAGAAAAAAATCGTCAAATATCTTATGCCGCTTATCTTACATAACGGTTATTCTTTGTCATGCAGTCTTATGCTCTTATGCTTCTGGTCATGCAGTCTTATGCTCTTATGCGACTTATGCGCCGTTTATACGGTTATTCTTATGCTAGCAGTCTATGCTCTATCGTTGTACCTAAACCGTGAAGTGAGAAATATGTGTAATGGCTCCAGTGGATTTGGTAGAAAGGGGCCAGCTGACTTTGTCACCTGCACAACACATCCTGCATTTCCCTTTGAATTTTTAGTGCACATTGTGTCCGCATTGAAAAGTAATGCTACCAATATCTATAGATTCTTAAGTTCCTTGGATTGTAGTTTAATGCGAGGGGGCGCGGGTGACATCATGAAGAGACGAGCCAGCGGAGAATCCCCTTCGGAGATATCGATAAAATCAATAACCAAAAATATAATATTTTGTGCCGTCACCTTTGGTTCTACAATATGTTGCGCAAAAAAGAACAGTGTCGTGGATCAGGAAACCTAAGAAAATAGTTCTTGTAGAGCCCCTAAAAACCTAGGGCTAGGTGACACTCTCCAAAGGCATGTAACAAAGAACCTTCACCCTTCAGGGAAAACGCTTGAAGGTAGGCCTATGTTAATAAAGAACATTGAAAAATGATTTTTTTTTTTCACGAACCTCTTGACGTGTGTAGATAGAATAGAAAGTGATTTTTTTCACAAAAATTATTTTATAAATGATTCACGTATCATTAGTAAAACTTTTAAAATGAATTACAGGTAGCCTAACAGAGGCCCGAAATACTCGGCGCTTCATTCTCATCTCTGTATTTCTCAGACGCTGTGCTTCTTTTTTGCCATTTCTGCAGGTTGTGTAAACATATTGTAGTCTTTCTTTTGCAATTGCAACTGGAGTTGATAATACATTGATTCTAACCTAAAGCCCACACTTCTGTTTGCCTTTTGTTATTAACCCGCATTTTATTCTGATGTAAGCCGCAGTTATGTTTTGAGTGCTTGGCCACAAAATAAAGCGCCGGCGCGTTTGTATGTCAGCACATGGTGTTGCAACCCATAATGCATGCGCGTTCAACATTACGACAGCTAGCAGCTGCATGGTGTTTTAATCCCATAATGCATCAGTGACGCGCTTCAGCTAGCAAACGACCCATTTTTCTGTTACTTCCCATAATAATCTGAATGTTTTGAAAACATGAATGTCCAATTGCAGCATGGCATGGATACCCAACAATGTACAAAAAATCAGAACTGAGATAATGCCATCTCTGAGAACACTCCCGTACAAGGTTGAGAATATTTCTTTTGTACATAGATATTAGAACTTACTGCATTGAAAAATAAACCAATCCTGTCATACTACAATGTACAATGCATTCACATTTTTCAACTTGGTGGATGCCAGAGCATGTTTTTTGTGTCACATTAAGTTGTTAGTTGATATTACTGAAACTAATTTGCATTTCACTATTGTCAAATCAATCTGGATATCCCAC
>JAMKCH010029021.1:0-18187 GCA_023653785.1 Ophioderma brevispina
TAATTATTGTTGTTTGTTTTGCAGGACACTTACACAATACAATGCTGATTGCTGAGAAAGATATGTGATTTAGTGCTGAAAACAGTGAGGCAAGGGTGACGCAATTCTCTATATGTGGACCACAAAGACTATAACTCCCCTGAATATTCATAGGCATGGAAAAAGTGACAAAACAATAACAAATGGGATATTCCTAATTCACAAAATTATAAGGCATACATAAATACTGTCCCCGCCCTAAAAATTATTAATGTCATTGGGCACTTCACCAGCAATAAGCCCTTCAAATAGTGATAGAAACCTTATATGAAATGTTTATTTTATATCAAGCAACCACGTTTATCCCTTTTTCACTTTAATTAATTTATGATTAAATATGAAATCGCTCAGAAAACAGTTGCACTTTAGGCTTACGTGTGCATACACTCGTGAGTTTCATGCTCATTTTTACTTTTATCCTTTCTTATCATGAATCCTTTTATTTGTTTTTAAGGAGGGCTTTTAAAAACCAAACAGGTCACCATCAAAACAGGTTTATAATGGATTGCTTCTAAAATACCCTTTTATTTAGAGAGATAATCACTTACATTACCTGAGTTGTTCAGTGTCCCTCTGGTTCCCTTACCATAAAACCATTATGCTGGCTGCCATACTCAATGAAATGTTATCGTCACATTTAGGTTGGTATAGACCTCTGCCTGTCTGACCAATATCCATGAGGTCTTCTGGTAGACTAAACGTATGTCCACTCCTGGGCAAGAAAAACTTACACTAATTTAATTCAACTGGTTTGTCCTATGGGAGAGTTCAAAAACAGTTGCTCATAAAACAGCATCAAAATCACGTACAAGTTTGAAACCCTTAACAATAAATATAGGTATAGAGCATGAAAGCCCTTTACGATTATAGTTTGGGAAACTGTAGTTAGTTCAAAATTGGAGGGTAAAATGATTTCGTCTTACACTCTCTTTTGCCATCTGGGATTTTATACATGAGATCAATAGCAAATATGGGAATTTTTAGGCACCTTTGAATATATTACTACGATACACATTAATTTTCACATAATTGTCATACCTTTATTGAGGTTATGTGCACAACACCAGAACTGTGACATTCGACTGCTACTAATGTATGTACCACTCCATTCTTTGGACCATATACCACTGTGTGATGTCTCAATTTTAATTCAGTGGCAGCAGCACATATACCAATAGACATCGCGCACAAAAAACAAAATCTGCATGAAACAACACAAAATTTAACCCTGACCTGCTTACTCAACCGTGACGCAGTTGATATTTTCATGACCGGCTGCATAGTTCGCTTTGCTATGCTGAAAAAAGAAGGAATTTGTGTGAAGATGAGATAGCTATGAAATGATTTTCGCGGCTGATCCATCTTTACCTAAACACCTCCTTCCAATGGATTTAACAAGTTCAGCTGGGTGTTCATTCCATTAGTTGTCCCACCCCTGAATATGATGACGAAAAAATTAGATTCCGCCAAAAAATGTTCATATATCCACCTGCATTTTTTTCACTAATTCCTTCATTTTTACAGCATAGAAGTCGACATATGCAGATTAGGAAAAATATAAACTGCTCATCAGTTGGTGAACAGGTGAGAGCAAATTTGGTGTTTTTTTTCATCGCACATTATTTTTGATTCACTCTGTAAATGTCGTGGCACTATCAATATGAGTTCTTTCTCTTCTGTGTGATATCCACACAACACAGACTCAGATTACTACTCACTTTCCAAGAACGTTTGTCAATTGATCTGTCAGGGTACCACCCCTACCAGCCTCCACCAAGGCCATATCACAACTGTCAAGGTAACGCCCTCCTGGGTGTCAACACTCCAAGTCAATCACAAAGGTATAGGCAAGCTGGTAAATATGATTTGGCCAGTTCAATAATGCCCCCTGTCAAACAAAAAGTAAGAACCATAAACTTACTATTACATGGAATTGAAATGCTCACGATGGGTCCTAGAAATGACAGAAATGTTAAAGTTATCATCAATGAAGAAGAATACTTTGCGTCTACACCTCATCCTTGCACAAACTAAACATTTCTGCATCTTGAATTAATTGTTCCTTGGATGTCATTTGCATATCTCTAATTTTTTTCAAATGCCCTGCTCAGCAACAATTGATTTTGTCAAATACATCCTTAACATCCTCATTGACAACCTGACTCAGGCTTCATACATGTAACCTTTAAGCAGTGTTTCAACATGTTTTCTTTTCTCTGAATGCTATTATTAGATGCTACCCTGTAAAAATTGAAAGTTGCCTATAGTGGTTTTCTAAAAATCTGGTACATAACAGAGCTCACTAGATGATAATCAAACAAGCAGCTAGATTCATTCTCTCTTTTACTCTCTGTTAGATAGACCTATTTTCTAAGTCCCGTGTGTCATATCTTGTTCGTTCCAATCACATACCGTATGCCATTCATCAATCCTCGCTGGATGTCAGCTGGAAGCCTACGGGTCAAATATGAAGATCATCATTATTCTGCATTGATCCAAGACATTTCTAATATTATCAACAAAAATGTTTCACATTTATGGATTTCCACCAATTGCCGATTTGAATATCACATGAAAAATGATTCAATGAGTCCAACATCCTAGTCCTTAGTTTGGTGTGTTTGAAATGGCTCTCCAATTCCAATAATTTGGAAGCCCTTTCACAGCCTCTGACTTATTTGTTTAAACCTATTCAAACTCTACCAGGGTGAAAGGTTGGCCAAGAGTTTCCATATGTACCCTAGCCCGCCCCCTTTGAAGTTCATGTAACAAATTATTTTATTTTTGGCCTTAGGGTTAGGGTATTTGTTAGTGTTAGGCCATAAATAAAAGAATTGGTTTCCTGAGAATTTGGAGGAGGGGTAATATAATCTCTTTTTAAGTGATCACAATGGTAAATCTGGGTCAGTGACTCTTGCACCTGACCTTGGGAAAACACATGGGTCCACAGTGGTCCAAAGGGCATGGGTTCAGGATCCCTGAGGCCATGTGTTGTGCACTTGGCAAGGCCCTTTACCATCACTTTCCTCTCGTCCACCCAGGTGTAACATGGTTAGCTGTTTAGGAATATAGTTCATTGAGCTTCCATCCAAGTATACTTTGTATACTTTGGGCATTTGTATGGCATCTGAATTTCTAGTGGCATTGGAATAAATGTAAAGCGCTTTGATATTATGTGAGAAGAGTGCTATAAAAATGTTAAACATTTTTATGTATTCATTTATGTAGCAACAGGTCCAAGGTTCTATATATTAATAAGATCTAATAATTACACATTGAAACTATTGCAGAAGAACGTTCGTTGGCCCACACAAACAAATACTTACTTACGTCTGTATCCTCCTTCACGACTCATGAGTCTAAGGTCTGTGACTAATCCAATTGCTCACAGTGTCGTTCAGTTCTGGATATGTCCCGAACAGATCTTGACGGATAATGTCCCAAATATAAAAACAAAATTGTTTTGATCATAGAGAATGTGTTGTCAATCCTGGATTATCAAACAAGTTGTACCATACTCTACATCAACACTGAGAGAGGGTTGTAACCGTACTGAATTTTAATCATTTAAATGAAAATATGCCTGCAGTCCTGCCATGCAGCACCATTAGAATGCAAAAGGAATCAAAATAAACTAGAAGTTCACAGTTCTTGGCTTTCGCACTATATAAAGAACATAAGCTGTGGGCCCCTCATATAAAAAACAGCTATGCTGCTGGCCCACTAAAAGCATCAAGCAGTACAAGCAGTGTGCATATTTAGATGCCAAACAGGTCCATGATGTGAATGCGTATTAACATAAACCATTCTAGTCATAGTAGAACATTGTGCAACTCAACTCATGTTGCAACCAGATTCCTTTCTTCTACATTCAAACACAAACAAAAACAAAATACTCCTAATTTTGGGGACTCAGTTGAAAAGCTTTCACTTCACTCCTAAATGTTGTAATGAATGAAACTTTGGAGGACAAATTTTGACTGGAACAATCTGTTTACTAGACATCAGATAAAAATATATTTGTCCTTCCTTGTCTAGGACAAAGTGTCATTTTAGTAGTCTTCATTTGCCCATTGCTACACGGTTCTTTATATAGCTTGTATCATTACTTAAGGTTAATATAATCGGTTATCCATTCTAAGAAATGTCACTTGAAGTTGCGTACCACCAACTAAACCATATTGTTGTTTTATCTTACCCATAGATGCCATTATCGTGAGTCAGTCCTGGCCTCATACCAAGAGTCCCACACATCAGCTGTCTTCTGCATCTATCACTATGGTTATATTAGCTCTGCCATATTCCTCATGCACACTATAGAAATACAAAACAGATATTATACAAAACTGCATCTAGGCTTTATTGAAATATTTTCAGCTGAGACCAGGTTATCAAACTAGGACATGCTATAGATCCATCTTCGGATGGACGTCTTGATTTTGTGCAAACTATGATTTACCTTTTTCTTCTAAATTTTTTGGCTATCTTTTTTTAATGTTATCAACATAGCACTTTGTCAGATAATGGCTAAGGATATTTCTCAAATACAACAATAACAAGAGAAATAACAGATTTTTTAAAAACATGGGTATAATTTGTTCATCACTTAATTGGCAAGACTCTCCACAACGCGAATTGATATAGAAAAGTGCGTGCGCAACTGCAAGCAACATTACCGCAGCAGATGCAGTTCATGATATATGCGTGGCGCACGCTTGTAGCAATTAAGAGGCACACATGTAAAATGGAATTACTTTCACACGCGGAAAAACAAAAGCCGAATAATTTTTGCCTATCAAACAAAGTATAATAGCATGTGACCATTGTAGATTAAAACACATTTTTATCAAATATGCAAATTAGCTCATTCCTATTCAAATGGGACACAAAATTATACTGCACCAGAAATAATACTACATTCAGGCATGAGAATCCACTTTTGACAAAACGCCTGAATATGGCCAAAATGGCCCTAAACCGGGCTGAAAATACTAGAATTGTGTAAATCTGAACAACAAAAAACCTGAAATTGGGTATAAGCCTGAAAATTCTCATGCCTGTATATTACCCTAGCACTTTTCAAGTTGATCCCTACTGCATTCATTAACTCACCTTGCTCCATTTGTGGCATCATATAGTTGAATATGGAACTGTTTTGGGAATAGCTCAGATGATGGCGCAGTATCTGGCAACAGCACAACATCAAAAGTGGCACGCCTCTGTTGGACAAAGTTAACAAAACAATTTCCGATTTTGTGCTACAACTACTGGCTTTTCTGTTGGCTGTCAGCATTGCATATTAAGGTATCATGGCACAAATATGTTTTTAGAATGAATTATGATAAAAGCACTTTTGGGGGATGGTGGGGTTTATCACTAAACTATACAGCAACATTTTAAACAATGTATTTGTACCAGTTTTAAACAAACTACTATGTAATATTTTCGAACCCATCTTCAAATCGAAATACTAAATTCTGATTTGTGTATAGACAATTCAGTATAACCTTTCACTGTCTAGGAAATTTTTATGATCTGTTAAATCTACTTATTCCAATGAGTTTATATATCAACAGCAGCAACCATTTAAAAAGTGCATGTTATCTTATTCACAGCTGTTTGAATCATGTATTATGACAAACCAAAAATAAACAAAATATCAATGGCAAACAAAGTTTTGACAACGAATTTGGATTATTTATTCCACTAACTACATTCTGTGTAAATTTATAACTACAAAATTTCACTGCGCGTAAATTGTGTAAAATTAGATTTTAGAAAAATCACCTCTTTCTATGAAATGGCATATAGAGGTTGCTTGTGACCTTTTTAGGGCCTATATGGCAAGATTCCCGCAATGGATTTTTTCGTTCTTGTATGTGCCAACTTATATCATTTGTCAAAATTGTGTCGCCAACTGCTTAAAAAAAATCCGTTTCTAAAAATAAAGGAGAATTTGCACATGGTCAACAGCTGTGATCATGTACTCTTGATTTTCTCTCACCTGTCCCTGAGGAACTGCAGTACTCTGCCTTTTGTACAAGTCGGCTTCCATGTCCTAGCAGGGTGCATGTTCCCTCCTGCTACCTCCGTCTGTCTAGCTAATTCATCAGTAGTCCATGAGACGGTTAATGGTCAATGACTCCCACCAACTCGCTCCACATTAACAGTAACATAGAACACGCTCAGTATCCCTGTCAACTGACTCATCTCTGCAGAGTAGGGAAAATGTTGGTCTTAACAGATTTTGTCCACCAGCCACAAACTATGGTTGTTTTAAAACCTTGAGTCGGCTAGCACACTGACCTTATAGGTATCAATGCTATAATTTGATCAGACTACATATGCAAATTTCTTTGATTGCATTTATTGAATCATAGATTAACTAAACATGTTTGTAACATAACAGACTTTGTGGTATGTTCAAATAATGCACATTTGTGATATACTACGCCGAAATATAAGAATATAAGTTTCAACTCTTTTCGGGATAAATATGCCTCTATATCGATGATGTGACATTAATATTTACAATTACACAGGTTAGCACCTGATTAGTCAAAAAACACATTATGTTTAGAAATCATTATAATGAAGGCCTGATTTCCTTTCAATGTGACTGAAATATATGCATTCACTTCTGAGAAGTGGAATGTCCCAAAATACCTATTTTAGACCCTAAAAGAGGAAATGTTCCTCGACCGTTGACCCCAGGTCACACCCTGTCGGAATCTATCTTCTCTTTTCTTATCGAGCTTTTTTTCGCCCCACCCTGTACCTCATCTCTTATGTTGTCCGATACTCTTCCCCAATTCCGTTTGGTCAGAGCCCACACGACGCACGCATCATATAATGTTGTTTGGGGGGGCCTGGACTGGGAAGCGGGAAGTCAACATTGGAAAGGAAATCAGACATATTATCATCGATTTATAAAACAGAATGTGTTTTTGACTAAATCATTACACTGAGTGATTTCCTTAAACCAATTGACTGAAATATATGAATTAACCACCGTTGAATGTATAATTTCAATCAACACCAGACTGGCTCACTCAGTCGGAGTGGTGTTGGGATGGGGATGTGGAAAATGATATTTCAGAGAGCGACTTGATAGGATATGCAGCGTCAAAGGTGTGAACCAAAAATGCCCGAGACACAAAACACATGGAATCTAGATTCCTAAGAAGTCAGGAAGCCAATAAACTCGCCTCCTTTTCCACCTAGACAGTTGGAGAGTACACCAAGTGTGAGAAATAGGACCTTAGACTTTTCATAATGTTTTTTTTAAATGACGTGGCCCAAAGTTTTTGGAGGAGAGCCCAAGAGCCAAGAATACCGCAGAGAAAACCAGCCTAAGGAATAGGCGAAGGAAAGAGCTCTGAGGCGACTGGGATGCGACGTAGGCTTGGAGTGCAAAGGGCCAGAAGCACCCGCGGCAAAAGGAGGAGAACAAGGGCTTCACGCCTGCAAAAACTGAGGATCGAGAGGGACCAGAGAAGCGCCAGGCGGAACCGGGTAAGACGCGGCGGCCAAGAAGCCTAACCCCAAAAAACAGAGGAGGGCCCCCTAGAGGGGGTACGATCAGAAACACCACAGAGGAACCCAACACAGCTGTTTTGACCCCATGCAAAGTGCTCTTTATTTTTTAGAGCCCACTTTTTTTATTTTTTATTTAAGCAGTGGCGACACAAAGTTTGACAACTAATATAAGTAGGGGCATGCAAGAGCTATTACTCTGAAAATCAGAAAAATCCATTGCGGGAATTTGCCATATAGGCCCTACAAAGGTCTATGATTGTATGGTTATGCGCCCCTTATACGCCACTTATCCATAGAACGGCGTGTGCGGAAACTAGATTTAAGAAAAATCATATTTGCCCGCAATGGAAATTTCATCATACTTTACACAGGAGTAGTTGTGCAAAGAAATACTCAAATTAGTTGTCAAAAAGTGTGTCGCGTTGATATTTTTTGTTATATTCTAGCAGTTTTGATCAAAAAAATGAGACTCTCAAACACAGTGCCCAAGGGGAGAGGCCGGGGGAGATAAAGGTTGAGAGATGAAGGAAGGCTAAAGGCCCCAGCACCGATGAGGGGCCTGAGCGATAGTCCGACCCTGACCAGGGAGAAGACGCTTACAAGGAGAGCGAAGGGGAAATCTCCGAACTAATTCAGCCGGGAAGGGGACCCCAAAGAGTATTTATTCAAGGCGAGGACTAGAGCGGCGCCGCACCCCCGAAGGATAATTGGGGGCTTCGCACGAGACTAGCCGATAAAACTCAGATCCAAAGAGGGAACTAACTTTCGAGCCAGGATCGGACAGATGCAACTTACAGGAGGTTGTGGGTCTCAATGGATACAATTTGGCCAACGTGGCATTCCGTGGATGGAGGACGACCAAACAACCTTTGGACTGGGAGTGTGAGTTCTAGTCGATGTGGTCGAAAAATCCAGACAAGGGATGATCGGAGACTAAGCTACAAGCCTTCTCAAAATAAGCGAAAAGTCCCTTTATCCTCAGGTCTTTGCTGGTGTCACAGCAATGTGAGAGGGGAGGGACGAGTTTCAGTAGTGACGTCTGGTATCAGGTATTGGGGTAGACGAACAACCGGAGGGATGAGGTGTAATTGAACGAGTGGCATGACCTCCGCTAAAACCGGGCTAGGCCGCGGCGAGCTATGGAACTTGGGTTGAAGCATAACAAGAGGTTAGGTGGTTCAAGGCTTTTGAGATTAAGTTTTAGGTGAGAACTAGCATACCCCAGAGCGGGCCAGATGGTCAATCCCGGCGCCGAATTGTGTGTAGACAAGTTGTGGGGCGACATTCCAGTCCGGGAATGAGAGTTTACCAAGAGGGGAAACCAGAGGTTAGGCTCCGGCAGAAACACGAGTCGAGCCCGAGAGAGGCGACCGAGCCGATGGGAGCCCGCAAACTTGCTCGGGAAGCCGAAAAGAAGGCCTCACCAGTGGCGAAACTACTGAAAGCAGAGAGCATTTGACAAAGTCGTAGAAGAACCGAATGAACTAAGCTCTGAGGCATTCTGGACGAACGACAAATCGAGATCGAGGAGGCAAACAAGTAGCCGCGTAGCCCAACTCCGGCTACGGGCAGAAGGATGCAACCAAGAAGAGGCCCGTGGTCAGCACAGCGGCTTCGACACTAAATCTCCCGAGGAGAAGAAACTGAAGAGAGCCACCGGAGGAGGGTTGTACGCGAACGGGCGGCGCGATACCGACTAAGGATCATCAAAGCCTCGAGAAGAGGGGAGGGAGTAACCAACTATCAAACCAAAACTCAAGACGTAAGACATGGAAGAATGACTCCACAACCGGGGGAAAACGCCCAGAGACACGCTTGGGAGCGAGAGAAGCTCCAACCGACTTTAAGTCCAGGTCACAGGCTTTGACGGGACTAGAAGAGAGGGGGATAAAAATCCCCAGTCGGAAGAGGGCAGACCATGTCAGGGCTCAGACCGTAAAGACAGGAGCCAGAGCAACCGTACGTGCTCCCAGGACCCGGGGGGTACCAAGGGGAAAAGCACAAAATAACGTCGCAAGGAACGGCGGGAAGACAAGACCATGCCAACTGCCAAGAAAAACTGAGAAAGCCACCAGTGAAGGCGAGTTCGAGGGAACCAAACAAGGGATTACCCCATCGCAGGGATTACCAGCAAAGGCAGCAACAGGTGGGACAGAAGGCGTGGAAAAGAAAACCTGCAAGTGAAGAGATCAAACAACAGGAGCCTGAAGACCGCTGGGGGGAACCCCCTAAGAGAGACCCCGACGAATCGGGAGCACACCCGGGGCCTGAAGCATAGGAACCTTGCGAGGCTTTCCCGTAAGAGCCCCAACGTCAGGCCCGGAGAAGCCAAACGCTAGGCGGACGAGGCCCAACGCAAGCCTGTACGCGAAGCACCAAACGAGGGGCACAGTCGAGCTGACCAAAGTCCAAGTCCAAGTCCCCCAGAGGAAAGACAGCAAACCAGGCTAGTCAGCCGGGAGCCTAAGAATATGCGCGAGCATGTCAAAGCCAGCCCCTATCTCCCGCACAAGCGGGAAGAAGGGATTCACGGTCAAGACACAGACCCAACAGTGGGCAGTGTCCAAGCAAAAGTCGAAAGACCTCAAGGGTAGCCCAAGGGGCAAGAAGTAAGGCCTGGGGCACGGTAAGGTTAGGCAACAGACCCAAACCACCAGCGCCCAGGACGAAAAAGAGCCAGAAGGGGCCGAGGGCATCCCTGGGGGGAGGCCAAGCCCCAATGAGGGAAACCGAGCACCAGCGTCAAGCCCTGAATGACCAAAGCCCGAGAACCGGCCAGAAGGCAGGCTAGGCCAGAGGGCACAAGCCGGCATGTAGACCGAGAGGTCTCGCCTGCCAGCACGAAAGTGAGGACGTAGGGCAAGGGAAAAACAGCCAAGACGCGATGTTTCGGTTCCCCGTACGGGGTAAGGCCAAGGGGGGAAGGACATTAAGCCCCTACCCCAGGCCTAGCCGGCCCAGGAAGGCCTGGAGGGGCCACGTTTAGACCGGCACAGGACAAGGCCTCGAAACCCCGAAGGGGGCTAAGGTAACACACCCAGCAGCAGGGCATACAGTCCAGGCCAAAGCCCAAGGCTAGGCCCGACAAGGGTCTAGCAAAGCTGCATGGAGAAGAACCAAGGCCAGCTACCCTGAGGGGAGATGAAGGGTCTAAGTGAGTAGTAGCGAAGGCTAGGTGATGAAAGCCCGAAGGCCTAGGCCAAGGCGAAGGTTCAAAGGACCCGCAAGCTAAAGGCCACGACCTCCCAAGGAAGTCGGTGGGTAAAGACCCAAAGAACCAGTATCACACCAATCGGGAGAATACATGGTCTTGACCTCAAGGGGGAACAGAGACTAACGCCAGCGGCAACTGTCACTAGGCCGGCTCGGAAGGAAGCGCGCTAGGCCCCAAGCTGATCCCCAGGCAGGGGAGCAGCTAAGCGGCTTCATAGCCCAAGTCCACGTTCCCCAAGGGAAAACAGCCGGATAGGCTAGTGGGCGTAGCAGTAAATAAAGCCTAACAGGCCAGACCAAAGAGCCAGGACCGCCAAGCATAGATGGCCTAGCGGCTAACTGGCAGAGACCAGAGGCCAGTCCCCGTGGTGTGCATGGAACGGGCCCGGATTAGCACGCGAAGGAGATAGGCTACCGGGGGCAGCAACAGTCCGCCGCCAGCAGAGGCAGAGACGACGGAAGCGCCGGCGACCAGAGCTGAATAGCCCATGGGGGGGTAGGAGACAGGCCCAAGGCTACTCAAGCTCCAGAGGGAGCCCAAGCAGCAAAATCACCCCCGGAGCCGGGGTCAGTGTGGCACAAAGGTAAGGTTCTGGGTCCCGACGAAAGCTGCAAGCCATAGCACGGCAGGATACGCCCCACGCCCAGGCCGAGGCGGGCTAGGCCGCCACCGGGCAGGGAAGGAGCACCCCAAAGCACACCCATCAGAGGATGGGGGACCTGCAGCAGGGTCCCACACCCATCCAGAGGGGGGGGGACCCTGCACGCAGAAGCTAGAGCAACGAAGCTAGAGCAACGTCAAAGAATGACGCGGTAACCCAAGGAATACACAAGGCTGAGAGGGCTCACACCCCAAGGCAAGGCAGCATGCCAGCAAGATAAGGGTGAAGCCACCCAGGCTTGGCCGCCCCGCACCGCGGGGGAGCCGTGCCAAAGAGCAGACTTGATAGACCTGAGAGAACTGCCGAGACCTACAGCATCACCGAGAGCCAGAGCAACGCGGACATCACCGCAAGGGGACCAGTCGCGGCGCCGAGGAGTGCAAGTCAACACCATTGAATGCGGACAAGCAACACCCAGCAAACAGCCCCCGTAAGAGGGACCAGTCGCAGTGGTTAAGGCGAAAATCACGCCAACGACGGCGGATATAAACAGCCAACCATGCAGAGCGCTCCCTGTGAGGAGACGCGGCATGAAGGATTGAGTGGTATCCAATCAATCCAAGCCTATCACCTCCGAGAGGTGAAACGCTATGAAAGGGAGGAGTCCTCCGCGCCGATAGGCGGGGGAGAACAGCCCCTAGAAGTCTGCGAGACCAAGAGCATACAACCCCGCGAAGAGAGAGAAGACACTTACAGCGACATAGGATACGCACGGGCCTGCCCGGAGCCGCCGCGGAGGCAAGCCCCGGACGCTGCCCCACGAGGGCGCCCAGAACGGAAACACCCACGGGGTGTGTCCTAACGGCAGAACCGTTTAGCGGGAACTAGCGCAGGATGACCCACACTAGTGACTGCACACGGATGGACGCAGCGTAACCTGTAAAGGTCGGCTGCGGCGGGTACTGAGGCCCCGCGGGGGTAGGCCACGAAGGAGCTGCCCCGCAGGGAGGGGACGCCCGCTGCGGGGGCACCCACCCGGTACCCCATCCAAGGCGGACCCGCCGCGGGAAAAGGTGCAGGATAAACAGGCACCCGTAACCGCAGCAGGCGTCCTCCGCGTAAGAGGCCCGAGCCGACCGAATCAGCTGGGGCATCTGCGGGGGGCCAGCCGGCGGAGCACCATTCGCCACGCCAAGGCCCGAAGGGCCCGGTACAGCTGCGGAGCCAAGCTGAGATGGCACTGCATGGCTAGCCAGGCTAGCCAAGCGGGGTGTGCCGTGGAGCGAAGTCAACACCTGCGGCGTACCGCCAAGGGACACCGAAGCCAACGCCCCGAGGTTGCCGTCGTAACACCTCGAGGTGATGGCCACCGTGGTCGTGGTTGGGGCACCCGAAGACACCGGAAAAGTAAACCACGATAGGCAATTAGACAACAGCGGCGCTGGATTAACCCCGGCTACCGGGCATCACCATCGCCACTCACCACAACCGGAACGCTGCCGGCCGCAATCCCCTGGGGGATTGGAAGCGCAGACCGCGCTAGCCAGCACCGGAGCAGCCCCTAGGGCTGACCAGGCGAAAGCCAGCGTGACGGTGGCATGCTTAGGAGGCGACCCAAAGTGCGCCCCGCTAAGTGCCGCGGAATAGCCGAAGGACTCCACCGTTGGGAAGCAACAAGAGCCAGCAGCGGCTGCCTTGGATGGAACCCGGACCGGAGCTCCGCCTCCGCCCCCTTTTCAGTGAGCAACACGAAAAGCGTACCCCTGTCAATGGTGGCCCATTGAACATCCGACAGTCCGATACAAAAGAGGAGCACGGCTGGTGCGGGAGCACTGTCTGTGGTTGACACATAGAGAATGGGGTCCCACTCATGAAGGGACGCGGGGCAGCGTACACAATTGTGCGACATAACGGGGGGAGCGTGAGGTGCTAGATGGAACAAGCGGTGCGACCAAAACGTAGAAAAATTACTTACAAAGCGTGCCAGGAGGACTCCCGGGACGCAACGTCGGGACTAATCAAAAACCAACCGGTACACTGAGTCACCACGGTTTTAAAGAAATTTTTTCAAACCACAGTTTCGACATATTATATTAAATAATAACACAAGCATTATAATAAAATAATAGCCACACCAGCAGATTTTTGAATAAGAGTGTCACAAAAATAAAATAACAGACTCCACAATAGCCAAGAAGCATCCAAGGGCTGCACATGTGCGGCAATGGATGCTTTGTTTACCTTTTTTCCAGCTACACCATCACATGACCGCCATCGGCGGCAAAAAAGGGGGGAGAAAACAATAAAGCTCTCCGACAGGGCGTGAAAAGTCTCCGTATATTCGACCAGGTAGGGCGCTTTATATCCAATATATTAGTCAATAATATATCCAGATAGTTTAGGTATAGTAATAGGAGTATTCCGTTTGAGCCGACTACAGGTACATATATCAACAGATCTCAGTAAATGTGATGACCACAGAAGCTGCGATTGCGTCCGTCTTGCGCGGCTGTCAAAACGGAATTGAGGAAGAGTAATGGCCGACATGGTTTGACCTGGGGTCACTGGTCGAGACCTATTTCTCTTTAGGGGTGCTAAAAGGTATTTTGGGTGCATTCCACTTCTTCAGAAGGGAAATTGCATAATTTCAGTCAACATTGTGTAAAGGAAATCAGCTCAGGAATGATTTATTGACAAGCTAGAGGCAATAAATGGTGATACTGTATCACTCAAAAAGCCAAATACTTGATGAGTGCAAAATTTTAAAAGGACAGGTCCATACGGAGATCTTGCATACTACCAAGCAGTGCACTGTTTCTTATCTGCATTGATGTCCACATTTATAGACATTCTAACACTAGGCCACAAAATTGGAGAAAAATAGCTAAATAACTATATTATCCAACTCCTTTTTAATACTATGACAAAAGCTCAAGAGGAAATTTCTATGCAGAATTAGGAAGTGGAATAAATTTCTGACATAAATTCCAATGTTATTATTCATGACTGTTCTAACCACTGTGTTTCTGTTGTGAATCTCATCAGCCCATAGGGATATCACTGGTCTGCCATAGTAACATTGGCAAACCTCCTGGTTGGGTCTAGTGAGGCACCCGGCTGAGCACCCACAATTCTACCACAAGGAAAGATTTGGCAAACTCTGGCTCCTAAGGGGAAAAGAATTGACATAAAGAAAAGAACTCAATAGGGAAAACACGTCACAACTAACAAATTGGCAGCATTGAAACTGAATAAATCAATTCACCAAACCCTGTTTACTGCATTAGAAACAAATTCATACTTCATTCATAACATCATATCATCAAATTCTAACCTGTTTTGAAACTATAAATGAATTACATTTTTGACATTGTAATATATATTTGGAATCATTGTAAAATCCACACATATATTTTTTTTTATTAAAGATATTGCTAATCTGAGAAATGGCTAATCATTTTTCTCCATTTGGCAAAGGATTAAATATGCTTGAAGATAATTGATTTGTCAAAGTGTTAGTATATGATTAAGTAATCCAATCCCCATTTTTGTGACTTCTATACACCACCATTAATCCACTGTAAAGGGCAATTCAAAATTTCTAGATATTTCTGATTGACAAATTCAGCGGGCAACTTGTTTTTTGGTTTTACCTTCAGTTGCAATACCTCATCTATACCTCATCTTGTTTTAAGGTGATTCTCTAGCTCACACAACCTCTGACCTGCAGCACATTCTAACATCCAGCAACTTCCTCCAACTGATCATATAGGTCTCCATCCTCACTGATCTCCGTATCTACTGTACTTAGCATGCCCATTCAAACCTATAGATGAGGGAAATAAGATAATTTTTTGATAAGATAGTTTTACTTGTTCACTTACTGTTTTGTATTTTTGGATCCATTCATGTTGCACACACTGGTCATCATGATCAATAATGATCATTCTAGGCCTCTTGTATATATTGCTATCTTCAAACGATCCTTAGCCTGACTGAGCTGTTATACAATATGCAGATGTGTCGGATGCAGATTTTAATTTCTAATTAACCCATGGCGTAGCCCCCCCCCCAATATTTTGTTTTGTTGTTGAGAGAGCCAGTTGATAAATTCAGGTCCATGGTGTTTTTCAGAGGCGGATTAACCAACCGGCAAAGTGCGACAAGTATATTTCAAAATCGTGCAAGAATTATCCCTCAGAAGACATTTACAAAAAGCATCTAAAACCCAAAATTTTTTTGTTTGAGAGGGGTCTATTGTCCCCTGGACCCACTCATTTTCTGTTAGTTCAGATTTGACACTGTCTCTCCCCCCCCCCCATAGCAAAAATCCTAGCTACGCCACGACTGAACATTGTGTAACATGTTTGAATCCTTTCCACAATGACATGAGAGCCAAGCAGATAATTTTTTACCTGCAACAAGACAAAATCACAAAATAAGACAATCTCTCTTAACATATGACAGGAGTATTACGTTTAAATATCCTGTTATTTCGTAGAAAGTAGCAAAATAGTAATATTTTTTAAATCTGTGGAAAAGAATAGGGAAGTTGTGAATTAGAAACATTAATTGATAACACTTTAAATACAGGCACCTCAACATTCAAACGTAATGGAAAATGCCCAAAGAAAACTACCGTACCAGTTACAGGACAAACAAATATATAAGAAAATACCAAAAAAATGGTAAAAAACAACATATAAAGAACATTAATTACATACCACTTCATACTAACAAAGAGAACTGAAAACAAGAAATTAGACAAGCAACAAAAGTTTGAATTGCAGCCATCATGTCTTACTAAAACCCAGTTTGTGATCAAAGTGCTGAAAACGAGTCCCCCAATATTTACAATCCTACATTCACAAGAACTTAAATGCAATGTGTAATTAACTGGATCCCACAAGTTTGTTTGGGAATTGCAACAATAAGTATCGTAGGTGAAATTATACCAACAAAACAGTAATCACATTTTTTATGTATTCAAATATGCAAATGACATCATTAATATTCATAATCTGGATTAAATTAATAGCACTAGACCTCATCATCTCTACCCTATCACCCTACCAAATTCGAATTTGGCTGTTGGGACAAGGTAGTAGAGCCAGTTAATCCATTTATTTAAATATGCAAATGAAACCATTAATACTCATGAACTAGTCCAAAAGTATACAGCAGCAAATCTCTCATCATGTACTATAACCCTACTAAGTTTGAAGTCCATTGGCAATGCGGTTTAGATGGAAAAGTAGGTTAATCATTATTGCCTGCCTGACCACGCACCCACATAGACACCACCAAAATCTGTAAATTAGCTCATGAATCTTCACTAACTGACAATGTATACAGCAGTAACCCTCCCCACACTCCATTCTACCAAATTAGACTTGGTTGTTGGGATGAATTCCTGAAACTCATTTTAATTTTCATAACCATATCATGTTCTATCACCGAACCTTTGGGTATTTAGTTTAAATGGTACAGTGGTTGATAGGTTCTGCTCACCCCCTATGAAAACAGCCACTAAACCATCACCATCATCTACATCATCCAATAATGTTGGGTTCATACTTTACGGCTGACACTAGTCTTTCAAACATGCGCTTGTGCGTGGGATGGACATAA
This sequence comes from Ophioderma brevispina, assembly GCA_023653785.1. Lineage (NCBI taxonomy): Eukaryota > Metazoa > Echinodermata > Ophiuroidea > Amphilepidida > Ophiodermatidae > Ophioderma > Ophioderma brevispina. Next base: position 17,025 of record JAMKCH010029021.1, read on the forward strand.
ATACGCGTTGTGTAAAAAAGCATGTCAAAAGACTAGCGTCTCAGACGTCTGCTGAGAAGTATGAACCTCCATTAGCCTCCAAACATTTTGTGGGGTCTAAAAGGTTGGTGAAAAATCAATTGATTTTTAAAAAAAAAATGAACATTGAAGCAAACTGTGAAATGTGCATGACCTCATCATTGGGCTAGCAAAAGTTGTATGGAAAAAAACACTTATAATGAAGGAATGATGAGTGAACGAATTAATGTATAAATGAAGAATATGAATAAACAAGGTGAACTCGTATTTACGCGATGCGTAAAAGATGTCCCCGCCAAATTTCGCGATATTTGGAAGTGACAACTTAACTGCACAAAATAAAAAAATTGCACACAGCCGATGTACCGTTTCAGCAAAACATTAACTTGCGCTATTTAATTAAGCCTTTTTTTTTTTTCCATTTGCATACTTAAACCGCATAACTAAATCGGACATATTATGTTCACACAAAAGAGTATGGCATCAACCTTTGCATGTAGCAACGGAATTTTGCACATCCGATGTACTGTTTCAGCGAAAAATGAATGCGCATAATTTAAATTAGCGCATTGCATGATCTAAGCCGCATATATATATGCACTTTCAAAAGTGCGGAAACAATGCATGCCAAAAATGACTTCATGTGGCAAACGAATTTGCATATCTGAATGTAGGTTTCAGTGATACTATTAATTATGCATATTTAATTAGCTAATTTGGCTACCTAAGCAGAATATATCGGCACTTTCAAAGTGCTGAAAACAAGCATGCAAGTGTACTTCATTGTGGCAAAAGAATTTTGCATATTATGTACGTGTCAGTGATACATAATTGCGATATTTATTAGTCTTTGATACCAAACCGTCTATATCACGCATTTTCCAATTGCAGAAATGATGCATGCGTGATGCACTTCCACTGAAGCGAAGAGGACGTTTGTATGTGCCATGAATAATAGTGTTTCAAAGAAGACAGCTAAGGGTAACATTTTATCACAGAATTCAGGGTTAACAGTTTTCTCACAGACATACGGAAATACGGAGTAATACGACCTACGGACGGACGGAGCCCATTTCATTCTTCTAGTCCCCGTTCCGAACTTAGTTCGGCGGGAGGGGACAACAATGGTGCATGAATGAAAGATT
>JAMKCH010029022.1:0-34182 GCA_023653785.1 Ophioderma brevispina
AGCGAGGGGTTGTCGTGTCTTATATCTCGGGTTACAAGATTATATGCAAGTCTGGAAGTTCTTTGAGGGGCAAGCGTGTGGTCCAGTGGATTGAGCGATCGCCCCGCAATCCAAAAGGCCGTGGGTTCGAGTCCCACTGCGGCCGACGTGTTGTGTCCTTGAGTTAAGCGCGCTTACCTTAATTAATCCTCTCCACCCAGGGGTTTAATGGGTACCCAGCATATTCAATGCTGGGAAAGAAACAGACTCGCGGTTGCGGGAGGAGTGGAGAACCCCCCCCCCCCCGGGCCCCCACAGCAAAAATAATACGGAGGAGTCTGCTAAACGCTAAGGGAAAAAGAGATGGGCATCGCGCACGAGCTTGCTCTGCAAGACGACGACTTGAATTTATACCGAATTATTCTCTTAAAGTTTATTCTGAATTTGTATAACTATTATATCATAGAAAATTGTTTTCACTTAGAATTGTAGCTATTGCTTTATCTGTCGTTTTAATAATAGTATAATTGCTCTTTTCTTCTCTGTGACGCACCCGAGGGCTGCATAGGCGCTATATCAAGATGATTACTTTTATTACTATCTTGCTAATCTACCTGCCAAATCTAATGACAGTCTCTCCATACGTTGAGCACATTTAACATGGGCCCTTGTTAAACATGGTTTTACATTGTCCCCTTTGTTGTTACATATGAGTTAAGACGCCTCTTGAATAAGTAAAATAACAAGAACAATCTTAAATGGGACCTCCAGGTCTCCTAGAAACTATTTTTGTATAGATCTTGGCATAAAACAAAACAATATTTGGACCAATAGATCTTTTTTTTAAATTATAATTGTTTCGTTCAAAAATGGGTACTTTGGCGGCCATTTTGTTTTCTGCTATGTATCTCAAACGCTCAATGATGAATAGACTGTCAGCAGGTTGATGTTCAAGTAGATGGTCTAAAGCATTAGAATCTGTTGAGAGAAAAAACTATAGTAAACATTTCTAAGTTAGAGCAAAAATCAGGAAATGGCCATCCGGATATGTATGAAGGGACATCGATTTGAATTAGCTATTTCACATAGTGATTAGTATGCGGCCAAGCTTAAGGATTTCTTCGGCGAGTCTTTTCAGACAAAAATTATAGAGATGAGAATAACATTACATTTATTTCAAAACGTGTACGTGTTGTGTGTGCGAAGGCGCGAGTGTGTGTGTGATTGGGGTTACGGGTGGACCGGATGTGGGGCGATTGTGATGCGTGGGCGCGTGCGCTGGGTTTTTGTAACATCTGCTTGGAGGGATTAATAAGAAATATTCAATAGGTTTGCATTCTGTGTTAATTCTTAGTACATCAGATAAGTGTCAAACCAATGAGGAAATCACGGTACCACTGAAGTATGTAAACATAACAATCAAGCGAGTGTTTATCAGAAGGAGGGTAGTTGATATTAGTTTGCCAATTATAATTTTCGTTTATCGTTTTCTTATGACTTTCTTGTTATTATCATTGATGTTTTTACCTGAACCTAGCGAAAGTTCTATTTTAAGGAAATATTTAAAAAAAGCCGCTTTAAATTGCGCCGATTACTGAAAACGTTTTCGCCTATTACAGGTGCGTGTTCCGATCGTCTTTGGGACCCCCCCCCCCCCGATTTACCTGGAAGTAGTATCTATTTTGAATATCGCGATAAAGGCCGTATTTGTCTCATTGTGGTCCTGAAATTTGAGCCCTCAATCTATTTCATTCCAAGATCTAACACAAATGTCCGTTTTATTGTTAACCATCATATAAGCACAGTATTGAATAGGGCTTTGCACATGCATTATTGCGTCTTCCAAAACAGCAATTTGGGTTTTCCACGGTACTTGATAGGGTGTAATATGCAAGGGCCATGCTCTCATATCAATTAGAACACAATACACATAATCGGACAGCCCTTTTAGATCCATAATTTTTATTTTTTAGAGTTCGTTTTTGTTTGTTTGGACAAAAATTTCCCCCCAAAAACTTTTAAAAATTAAAATTGACACTAACCCTAACTTTATCAAGCTTCATCTGTCAGATCCGCTTTGGGCGATTCGTTATAAAGTATCAATGCTTTGTAGTTTGGTACCATTGATAATCATGGACATCATCTTTCCATTTGATACCACAGTGAGTAATAAAAACCCTATTATGGCGTCATAAATGACATCATCATAACGAGCATAATGGCAAAAGATTCCAATTTTACACCAACAAATGTAGAAATTTCGGATTTTCATGCCGTTTGTCGGACTAAAATGATGGCAATTTTTGTTTTTTACTAAAAGGTGTGTTTTAAGGTGATGATACGAATAGGATTACCAACATTGTGTATGGTGGAATATGTTTTCATATATTTTTACTTTATATTTTGTACAAAATTTTACTTCAGCTCAGTTTCAACATTGTCAAAATCTAAAATCACTGTCTTCTGTAATTGATGAGTCATTTGATTACTGTCAATGTCAGTCAAAAATGTTTTTTGAGCGAATTTACCTGATATTTACAAACCTTAGGGGTCATGTTTGAAGCCTTCTCGCTGCGTCCTGTTAATGTCACACATCACCTGTTGTGGCGAACTGATTCAACAACTTAAGTCCAAACTTCGTGTTTTAAAACACCACAGTGAACATCTTGAAGAACCACCCTCAAATCTAGGCGGCTGAGCTACTCACAGCGGAACTTTCCTTATGGCATGGCAAGCACCAAAGTTTGTATCCTGCCCGTGAACGTTGAGGGTCTCACCCAAGCTAAGCGTGACATCATCTTACAGCTCACCAGGGAGAACCGAGTGAATATCATCCTCCTCCAAGTAACTCACTGCGAATCTGAATAGAAGCTGCAAATCGAAGGTTTTGACTTTATTTGCTTCATTTCGCACAACAAGCATGGGATCGCCGCTATGTGAAGCAATGCTTACAAGTGAGATCAAACCTGCAATCTTCAATGAAATTCGCAGATCCAGTGGATAAAATTTGAAGCACTGGGAACCCACTTCACCAAACATCTATAAAGCCACCACCAGCTGAGCAGACTTTCAACCCCTTCCAGTTAGTCAGCGGAGAGCTCCTTCGTTGCGGAGATTTCAGCTGGAGAAAATACAGCATGGGGATACTCCACACCTGACAAGAAATGGCAAGCGGCTCTTGATGGATTGAAGCCCAAGACCGCCAAATGCTGTATGATAGTATAAGGGATCCACCTACTTTATTCAAAGCAAAAAAGTCATGGAAATGGACCAGGTCCCGACTGTCAACAGTCACCAGCGACATCGATCCGCGCTCCAGAACGGTCTCCCTAGATTTCCTAGACAGGTCATGCCCTATCCTGGTCACCAGTGACTTAGGTAACGATCTCCAGCCTCTACATAAAGAGATGGAAATTTCAGGAAAGCAACTGGTCCATCCAAGTTCAACAACTCACCAGCGGAGAACTGCAATCCACGCTGCCAGACCGGCTTCATCTAACATCAACGAGCATATTCTGCTTTGCTCCATGATCCATCAAGCAGCCTAAACATTCCATTCCAGAGGCAGAAGGAATCCCTTACACCCCTTTTTGGGGACAAGGAATGCGGCGGAGTTATACAAAGCGTATTCTAATACCAACTGCGAGACTGAGAGAAAATAGCAAAGGGGCAACCAGCTACGGGATCTGCTTGGCCAAAAGAGACGCCACCAGATGGGAGGAGAGATATCCAATTTCACTTTACCCCCTCAAGCCGCAAGGCCTTGGGGCTGGAACACCATCAACAAGCTCACCGGGCCTAGCTTCCAGCCTAAGCATTGTCCTGTCGCTGAAAACTCCATCGCTTCAGTCTTAAACAATGGAAAGTGGCAAGACCCCACTCCACGGGAGGGCCCACTCTGTGGTTAATGAAGAGATTAAAAAGCTTCTACAAACCTCCACCAGTAAAGCCCCATGTCCCAACCATTCACCTCCGATGAGATCAACGAACAGCAATTAAAGTTCTCAGAATGGGAAAGCTCCTGGCAATGACAAAAACATTCCAGACGAATTCTTGAAGAATATGGCCCCCGAAGCTGTTGCGATGGCTCCACTCTTCCTTTCTACGTGCATGGAAAGTCAACTATTCCCTCCAGATGGAAGACTTCAAAGGTCATTGCAATCCTTAAGCCCAAGAAACCAGCAAATGACCCCAGGGGTTACAGACCCATCTCGCTACTATCTCACATCTATAAGCTGCTTTGAGTGACTGATACTCGGCCCCGGATCAATGGGATACGGTCAAGGCAAATCTAACCCGCACCCAAGCTGGATTTCGAGAAGTTAAAATCAACAACTGAATAGATAGCAAGACTAGTTATGACAGCGAGACATCCTCCCGAAGAAGCGAAGTTTGGAGTCCTTCTTATTATACCTACTGCTGCGTACATACATCTCTGGCCCGGGTCTCTACCTCAAGCCTCTTAAACTCTTCCCTGATGTCACGCTTGTCCAAGTTCATTATGCTTCTCATCCAAGACAGATCGTTCGTCCTGTACATCAAATGGGCAACTCGTATAAAGCGCAAACTTCGGCGGAATGGTGTCCCACACGGTTCTGTCCTGTCCACCCATCTCTTCAAAACCATCTAAACGTCTCATATATGCCCAAAGGGAGATTGTTCGCAGTACTCCTACGCAGACGACACACGCACTTGGAATAGCTGTTGATTGCTTTTATTCCTTAGAACATTGTTGCAGAAAGGCCTAATCACTGTAAGCCCAAATTCTCCACCGATGGCACTTGAAACTCACCAAACCCAAGAACTGCAGCTCTTGTGCTTCCCCCTTGCAAATCGATTGCGCAAAAGAGAACATAAACATCACTCTAGATGGAAAAACTGTCACATGACCCAACCCCGAAGTACCTTGGCGTGCACAATGACCCCCCGGCAGCCTTACTTGTCCAATCACCCCACCAGTCAGTCGCTGCCAAGACGCAGGCTCGTGTCAACCTCCTCAGAAGGCTCGCAAGGAACTGGATGGGGGTGCATCCTTTACTACCTTTACATTACATCACCTGTTGCCTTGGCATACGCCAGCCGCTCAATACGCAGCCACCAGTATGGAGTCACAGACATTCACACAAGATTTGGTGTGTCGTTTCTGGAATGATGCAATGACTTGTTAGTGGTTGCCTTTGGCGACGCTTGTAGGATATACCTTCCAATTCTGTCGGCATAGCTCATCTAAACTTTAGGAGGAACTTTGAGATGATCAAGCTCGCTAAGAAATGTGATGAACCTGGCAGCCTAATCCACCACCAACACCCTTGAGGATCAGAGAATTCCACGGAATCACTTGCTACCCAATCCATGGCACTGCAGTCGCAGTGTCCCTATCGATCACATCCTGGATCAATGAACAGGATGGTCTAAGCAATGGTCTCCTCTACTTTGAACCTAAAGCATTTTGGGTGGTACAGCCCATCCTAGCAACCAAAGGTTGTGACCTTGATATGAAAGCATGGGTCAACCTCAAACAGACTCGACTGGCGTTGGTCGTACAAGAACTTCCTTCCTTCACAAGATCGGAGTAGACCTTTCACCAACTGCGATTGTGGAGAGTTACAAACCATTAACCACATCATAGATGCTGGTTGAGGTTTACAAGTCCCCAAGAGAATTCCAGGCCTGATCAATCTGGATGATGAAACTATCATCAGCTGGTTAAAGACGGATCTCCACTGTGAGTGTTGGACTGTGCACGACGGACGAACAAGGTCTAAGTGATATCATTTTGCAAAATTCTCATATGTTCAAGCGCTGACCTTATATTGCCCACATCAATAATCTGTAATTGTATGTTCACCTGATAATACAGTTGATTTTTTATATCGCCCAATGTAATTGTGGATGTTGACTAGGTGGCCCTTCTTTTTGTCGGTACTTTGGGTGGAAGAAATGGGCTGTGTTTCTGCTGCACTGTAATGTACAGGTTTATTCATGTTTTTTCCACTTAATATGTCTCAGTCAAATCATGGCAACTTCTACTGACTACGAGAGCTGAAATGGGCCTGAAGGGTTCCGAGATAAGGTGGTAGTGTGGCAAAACAACCTTACTATAGGTCCGATATGTAGAGCTGCAAATGAATAGCACATGCCTAATGGCAATATAATTGGTTATTATTTTAAGTTTACCACAACCCACGCAAAACAAACAACAACGTACAGCTTTTTTACCTCAACTTCGAAACATCAAAAAAGCCGCCTACATTTTATAACTTCAATCAAAACGCCAATGGAAACTTCCAGAGGAGAAGGGAACCAAAGGCCGATTCGAAAAAAACTACCTTTGTGGTGTCGGGGTGGTTTTTTTCCCCCCCCCCCCCCGGCCGGTCCATCGGTGACGGATCCGGGGGGGGTCATAGTGGGGCCTGTGGAACCATCCAAAGTTTTTTTGAGTATAATATATTTCAAGTTTTTCCCTAGGTCTTTTTCTCTTTCATCTTTAACTTACCACAAAATTGTTTTTTGTAAAAAAAAGTTCAAAATTAGCTAAAAGAACGCTGCAAGCATCCCCCAACCCCCAAACCAAAAGTTGCAGTTTTTTAAATTTTTCCATGGTCACTGTGTGGTACACTGCAAATAATCCTTGTTATTGATGTACACCCGAATAGGTTTCCGACTGAATGAGCGAGAAAGCCTAATTTCAATGTGGTTCAGCGTGTTTCAATGCCCATTGAAAACTCACTCCTCAAACTTCAACTGTTGGTTTGGGGTGTTTCCTCTTTTCAGGCGTTCTACTCAGGGCCATTTTGCACGTTTTTTTACAAGGCCAATTCAAAACAATCTCAGTTGATAGTAGTTAGTAAGTGAGATGATCAAGAATGCTTCAAAACGAATCTAGATGTGTATGTTCTCAAGCGTTTTGGGTGCTTCTGTAGATGAAGGATCTGTCTCGTCGGTCCAAATATATGTTTCGCCCAGTATTAGAGTATCCTTGCCCTGTATGGCACACTAATCTTACTAATCACCAAGCCAATCAGATGGAGATCATTCAAAATGCGTGCTTCGTCGATCAGTTTGTGGAGACCGATACGATACGGTTCATATGATGATGCTTTGCAAACTTGAATTTACTTTACCTCAAATGATATGGCGTGAACAGCCCCTCCGGTTTGGAAGAAACGTTTTTAAGTCTGATAGGCATAGGTCAATGCTTCCTGCTACAGAGGGGCTGGAAGACATGGCAGACACCTTAAAGGTTCGCAACAGTTGGATCTGCCTAAATTTTTAATGCATGACAACAGCACGGTAATATGGACTCCACCATATCCATCATTGTCGACCGTTTAAATGTTGGTATTTAAAGGATGGTGGTTTTTGGCTAGTGTTTGTGTGTGTGTGTGTGTGTGGGGGTGTGTGCGTGTATGGTGTGTAGACTCGGTGTGCGTTGTGTTGTGTTGTGATGCGAGTGGTATGTGTAGTGCAATGGATGTTTTTGTATGTTTTGTGGGCTGGGATGTGTTGTGTTTGTGATGTGTAGTAGCATTGGGTTGCATTGTGGGGGTGCGTGTGTGAGTGAATACGAGATCTAATTATTTTGATCAGTCTGTATTAATTTTTCTAATTTTAATAATAGTTAATGTAATATATTTTAAATATATGTATTTTAATAATGTAAATTCATACGTTTTTTCAAGCGTTGTTGCTGCTTTTGTATTTTTGTTTGAATAAACCCGAAAATACTAAAAACATGAAAGAGATGGAAATTTCCGGAAAGCCAACTGGTCCAAGTTCAAACAACCTCACCAGCGAACTGCCATCCCACGCTGCCGCCCCGGCTTCATCAACATCAACGATTGATTATTAGGACTTCTGCTCATTGCTCCATCAAGCAGCTCTAAACTTATTACAAGAGGCAGAAGGAATCCCTAAACCCCCTTTGGGACAAGGAAGGAATGCGGCGAGTTATACAAAGCGTATTCTAATACCAACTGCGTACTGCGAGATAGCAAAGGGCAACCAGCGACGGGATTGCTTGCCAAAAGAGGCGCCCAGAGGGGAGGAGGAGAGATCCAATATCAACTTGACCCACTCAAGCCGCAGGGCCTGGAACACCATCACAAGCTCACCGGCCTTAGCTGTCCAGCTAAGCAGTGGCTGTTCTGCAAACTCCATCGCTTCAGTACTTAAACAATGGAAAGTGGCAAGACCCACACCCACGGGCGGGGCCCCCCACTCTCGTGATGTTAATGCAGAGATTAAACAGCGTCTACAACCCTCCCAACGTCAAGCCCCATGTCCCAACCATTCACTACGATTGAGATCACCGAGCAATTAAAGTTCTCAGAGGAGAAAGCTCCTGGAATTGACAACATCCATACAGATTCTTGAAGAATATGGCACCCGAAAGTGTGCGAGGGCTCCAATCTCTTCCTTCTACTGCATGGGAACCGTCAACTATTCCCTCCAGATGTTAGACTTCAAAGGTCTGCACTCCTGACGCCCAAAGAAACCGCAAATGACCCCAAGAGTTGCGAGGACCCCTCTCGCTACTATCTCACATCTATAAGATGCTTGAGCGACTGATACCCGGCAGGATCAATGATACGGTTCGATGGCACAAATCTAACCCGCACCCAAGCTGGATTTCGAAGAGGTAAATCAAAACTGATCCGATACAAGACTAGTTAATGACATCGGGACAGCCTTCCAGAAGAAAGCAGAAGTTTTGAGCAGTCTTCATAGACCTAACTGCTGCGTACGGTACAGTCTGGCACCGAGGACTCTACCTCAAGCTACCCAAAGCCTTCCCTGATGTCAAGATTGTCAGTTCTTATGGCTTCTCATTCAAGACAGAGCTTTCGTCCTGGAGACATCGAAGCTGGGCAAAGCAGTAGAAAGCGCAAACCGGAAGGGTGTTCCCACAAGGTTCTGTCCTTGCACCCAGTCTTTTCAACATCTACGTCTCAGATATTGCCAAAGGGAGATTGTTCGCATACTCCTATAGCAGAGCCGACACGGCACTTGGAATTCAGTGTTTGTGAGTGCTTTGAGTCCGTTAGAAACAGTGTGGCAGAAGAAAGACCTAAATCACTGTAGCCAATTCTCCCATCGATGGCACTTGAAACTAGGCAAACACAAGACTGTCAGCTCTGTCTTCCACCTTGCAAATCGATGCGAAAAAAGAGAAACTAAAACATCACTATAGATGGAGAAAAACTGTCACATGAACCCAACACCGAGTACCTTGGCGTGCACAATGGACCGCCACAGCCCTTACTTTCAAATCCCACCACCAAGGCCAGTCGCTGCCAAGACGCCAGTCTCGTGTCAAACTCCTCAGAAGACTCGCAGGAACTGGATGGGGGTGCATCCTTTGACACTTACATACATCAACTGTTGCCTTGCCATACTCCACCGCTGAATACTCTGCACCAGTATGGAGTCACAGTGTACTTTCACACAAGATTGGTGTCGTTCTGAATGATGCATGAGACTTGTAGTGGTTGCCTTTTGGAGAGGCCTGTTCGAATACCTTCCAATTCTGTCTGGCATAGTCTGCAAACTTAGGATGAACCTTCAGACGATCAAGCTCGCTAAGAAATGTGATGTGAAACCTGGTACCCTAATCCCACCACCAACACCCTTTGTAGGATCAGGAATTCCACGGATCACTTTGACTACCCCCCAATCCATGGCATGCAGTCACAGTATCCCTATCGATCCTCCTGGATCATGACAGATGGTGTGAGCAATGGTCACCCTCAACCTTGAACCTAAAGCAGTTTTGGACAGCCCATCTAGCAAGCCAAGTTGTGACCTTGATAGGAAAGCATGGGCGTCAACTCAACAGACTCAGAAACTGGCGTTGGTCGTACAAAGAACTTCTTCACAAGATCGGAGTAGAGCCTTCACCAAACTGCGATTGTGGAGAGTCACAAACCCCTTAGCCACATCATAGATGCCTGTGAGGTCTACAAGTCCGCCAAGAGGAATTCCAGGCCGGATCAAATCTGGATGATGAAACTATCAGTGGTTTAAAAGAATTAAAGAGCGGATCTTCCAATGTGATTTTGGATTGCACGAACGAACGAACACGTCTTAAGTGAATCATTTTGCCAAATTATCATATTGTTCAAGCGCTGAACCTTAATGTTGCCCACATCAATAAGCTGTAATTGTGATGTTCCCTATAATTACAGTTGATTTTTATGATCGCCAAATTAATTTTGGATTTGACTAGGGGCCTGCTTTTGTCGGGCCTATTTGGGTGGAAGAAATGGGCTGTGTTTCTGTGAAGTAAATGTAAAAGTTATTCATGTTTTTTTCACTCTTATAAGGTCTCAGTCAAATCATGGAACTTCTACTGACTACGAAGAGCTGAAATGGGCCTGGAAGGGTTTTCCGAGATAAGGTGGGAGTTGCAAACAAACGCTTACTATAGCCGATAGTTGGAGAGCTGGCAAATGAAATAGCACAGGCTAATGGCAAGTATAATTTGGTTATTATGTTTAAGTTACACACACACACACACAAACAAAAAAACACAGGGACAAGATGTTTTACCTTCCACTTCGAGAAAGGAAAGCATCAAAAAGCCGCCTACATTTATAACTTCAAAACGCAAGGAACTTCAGAGGAGAAAGGGAAACAAAGGCGTTCGAAAAATACTTTTGTGGCGGGTCCCCGTCGTCAGCTCGGGGGGTGACGGATCCGGGGGGGTCATCAGTGGGGCCGTGGACCATCCAAAGTTTTTGAAATATATTTTTTTCTTTTTTTTACCTTTGTATTTTTGGAGTTTTGTTTTTTTGTTAAAAAGTTCAAATTAGCTGAGAAAGAAAGAACGCATGCACGACAGAAACCCCCAAAACCAAAAGGTGCAGTTTTTAAATTTTCAACAATGGTCATGTGTGTGTGGTACACTGCCATAATAAGTGTGTCTTGATCGTTACACGAATAGGGTTTCCGACTGAATGAGCGGAGAAAGCTTACTTTCAATGTGGTCACGGTCATGCCCATTGAAAACTCCCAAATGCAACTTTTGGTTTGGGGGTTTCCGTCTTTCAGGCGTTCTATCTCAGCCCATTTCTGCACGTTTTTTTTACAAGCAAGAGTCAAAACAATTCTCAGTGGGATATAAGGTTAGCTGACTGAGAGTGAGTAAGAAGCTTCAAAACGAATTATATGTTGTATGTTCGCAAGCGTTTTGGGCTCTGTAGATGATCGTCTTCGGTCTTCAAATATATGTTCGCCAGTATTTAGGAATATGCTTGCCCTGTATGGCACACTTACTAATCACCAAGCCAATCAGATGGGTAGATAATTCAAAGGTGCTTGTCGGATAATTTTGGGAGACCGATACGGTTCATATGATGAGGCTTTGCAAACGTTAAATTTACTTCCTCAATGATAGGCGTGAACAGCTCCTCCATAGTTTTGGAAGAAACATTTTTAAGTCTGATAGATAGGTCTATGCTTCCTGCTACAAGGGCTGGAAGACATGGCAGACACCTTAAAGGTTCGCAACAGTTGGATATGCCTAAATGCAGGACAACATGGTATAGGAAATCAACCATCCAAGCAGTTGTTGACCGTTTAAATGTTTGGATTAAAGTATGGTGGTTTTGTGGCTATTTTTGTGTGTGTGATGTGGGTGTGTGTGTGTGTGTGGTGTAGGTTGTGTGTTGTATGTACGCGGGTGCGGTGGGTTTGTGGTGTGGCGAGTGTATATGTGTAAGTGCAATGGAGTGTTTTGTATGTTTGTGCTGGGTGTGTTGGTTTGTGTTTGTGGATGTTTAGTTGCATTTGGGTTGCATGTGTGGGTGCCGTGTGTGTGAGTGAATACGAGAATCCCTATTATTTTGATCAGTCTTATTAATTTTCAAATTTTAATAATAGTTAATTGTAATATATTTTAATCTATGTATTTTAATGTAAATCATACGTTTTTCAGCGTTTTTCGCTGCGTTGTATGTTTTGTTTAATAAACCCGAAATAATAATAAAAAAATGAAAGAGCAAGACCTAGGCAAAAAATGATATCTTGACAACTTTCAAAGTTATCGGACTTTGGCACAATACTGATCGAAAAACATGCACGATATACGTTTTGTGCCGACTTTACACAGGAGCTTGCTTTAATCACTGACACTGGGAAATAGCCCGTCACTGTGTACAAATCATCTAGAATTCATTTGCGAAAATTAGATATATTGTATTCTTTTGGTCAAAATAAATGGTAAACTGCCCCACTAAACAAAGAAATAAAAAAAAACAATGAAGATCTGCTTTGTAAACATTTATTAAATTATTAACATTTAACAAGTTCGAATTTGTTTCTGTACATTTTCATCAGAATACCGAGATGGGGCGTAGTGGCGAGCTAGTTATGAGACTGGACACTATTATTTGACTATGTCTATGCATATACCAGGAAAATTCTCCCGTTTACAACAACTTCATGCTATGTCAGACGAAAACTTCCATCATTATAGCGATGAAATTGATATCAAGGACGCTTGTCTGTAATGTGTTATATGTAGTAATTTTGTTTTGGAATGAATATGAGCACAGATCTAAGGTAAAATTTCCTTTGTCTGAAATTGACCAATGATAGCGCGTAGTTTTATCACGTAACTTTAGAATTATCATGATTGTTTTACTAAAATAAATGTTAATTTCTAATTTTACCCCGTAATTTGTGAAGAGTAGTAGTAAACATGGTATTTGAATTTACCACGTAACTTTTAAACAACAATCATTTCTTATTTTAGGTGTAAGTTTGTGAGAGTATTAACAGTTAATTTTGAAGACATTTTAAAAAAATTTAAAATGTATTGAATGACATCATGACATTCAGAAAGGCACAGATAAGAAATCAGATACACAACATAAACCCACCAATCAAAGCTTTCTTGTATTTGATATTGACCAATGATAGCTCGATATTTTTGTACGTAATTCCTAATTAAGTGTTGTTTTAATAAGGTACCACGCCATTCTATTTTACACGTAACTTTTATGTTTATGGCCCGAATGGTTTTTTTCGGGACTTTTTAAGTGTTGTAAGTGCGCCCTCATTTTCGGACATAACTCTTTCGTTATACGTGTTGGACCGGGGTAACGGAAATTTTAATGGGCCAATGCGTGGGAGTTCCATTTGGGCGAGGTTTGTGGCCGTTCGCTCATATTTTACGTTCGTGTGTTTATAAATAGAGTGGGCAGCGTAATAAAATGCATGTTCTTGAGCAATTTGACAATTTAAATATTTGAAAAAAAAAAAAAAAAAATGCCCAATCCACACGCAATTTTCAGTGCAAACACCAAGAACAATGGAAATCAGTGTTTTCCAAGAAAAGCCCTTATCATCGAAAGTCCAAAATTTTACCGTAAACCCCATTAATTTGACATGATGTTTCTTTATATTCGTGGACATTTTAATATTTCTTCGCAGGATTTTGTTTTTACTTAGACACTAAACCTACAAAATCATAATTTTAGAAGATTGTTTTGTTTTGGAGAACATGTTTTTGCTAATCTTTTGATAACGTTTCAAAGACATGTTTTATTTTTAACTGTGTTTCTAGAAGCATATTGTGTTCTTAACCTTTCTTAACCCCACATTTTAATGTTCAAGAACATTAATTGTACCGTTGCAACACAATTATGTTTACGATTTTTTGGGTGCCGCCTAGCATACTTCAAAAATACAACGACACCTACAACCCCACAAGTCTTGCCATTGATACCTTTTAAAAGACAAACCTTGCATCGGTAGCCATTTTTCACAATCATAATATAAACCGCACCGATCCCATAATGTGGAATTAAAACACTGCAATTTCAATAGTAACTCCTATTATCACAGATACTCTTTGCCTTTAATCCCAATCTACTATAAATTAACGTCAGCATCTTATTTTTCCGTGTCGCTGATTTGGCATTAAAGCCGTGTGTTCTAAGTAGAAAAGCGCATATGCTCAATTGATCGTTAGTTTGTGAGTTCGAGCCCCACTGTGCCAACGTGTTGTGTCCCTGGGCAAGACACTTTATCTATCTCACTTGTCTCACTTCACCCAGGTGTAATTGTGGAGCTGTTATGGGGGTCATACTGTGGCAACCGTTATAATAATTGGGCTGCCGGATTTTCAATTGTGAAAATGTTATGATTTATCTTAGTGACAGGCGGATAAATGTAAAGAGCTTTGAAACTTAATTGTATAAAGCGCTATCATAATACTTGCATTAGTTATAAAACTTGTGCGGATTTAGTCAACATTCAATGACAAAAGATTGAACGTCATTCAAGGTCATCGGGTCATCTGAGGTAAAAATCATCCCCGGGGTCAAAGGTCAACCAGAAGGGTCACACCTGTATGAATATGATCGCGAATGCCTTAAAACCGTAAAGTTCTCATTTATTTCGATAAGACAAAACAAGCCTGACAATCGCGCGCTAGTCCACTTTCCTACCGAAAGACCGAATCTTGTAGGACTTAGAGATCTGTCATATCACATATTACGCTCATTCGTAAACTTGTAGGTACAGAATGGGAGCAATATGTACTTTTATTACAATTTGAGAATTAAGATAAAGTAATAAATTAACATAGCGTAAATTAGTTGATCTACATTTTTGATTCGGTTGCCTGTTCATTGATAGTCCGAAGGTTCTTTATTCCGATGTTCGTTTTTTCCGAAGTTCGTTAATCCCGAACACGGGAATTTCCAATACCTACTTAGGCGTTATTATTCCGAAGGTTCGTTAATCCCAAACCAACATTTGTTTCTTTATTTTTTTTTTAATATTATTTTTTGACGTTATTGTGTTTCAGGTTACGTGGGTTCGCTTCGGGGTCGATCTACGCACCTGTGGTGCCATATCCAGATAAACCAAATATCGATGTGACAGAGAGAATGATCAAACGGTAAGTATAAATTGACATATGGTTTTCCATGTCCCCCAGAGCCATAATCATCTATATACCACAGCAACTTTGGGTCAAACAATAAGACCATACTCACGAGTTCATCTGATGTTCAATGGGCGAATGATCTGGTGACATGATGGCAATTATGAGAGCAACGATTGGTTTTCAAACCAAAAAAAAGGTCTCGAAGGCTGACCCGTCCATTTATTTATAACATTCGGCATGCAAATCGACGGTTGCAGGTTACAAAAATAATTACAGCATCTAATCTTTAAGCAGTGTTGTAACAGAATTATGATTCGCTGTTTTAAATAGACCTACCAAGATTTAAACATTATACAACGGGGAGGGTTTGACCAAAAATTTTGTCTCAGTTCTAGTCTCGCCGCTCTGCGCAGCTTCCCCACCCCCAACCCCACCACAACCAACACATCGCCAACAACACAACAACAACATTCCCTCTTGGTACTGCAAGATGTCAATAATAGCTAAAATAAACGCTCTTCCCTATATCATTATCTATCATTTTAGTGAATTTGTCTTGTTTTTATTACTATCATCTAGCTCTAATACTGGCTACAACTCCCTCAGAGAAGGTCAACTGTCTGACGAATTCTTCACCTCATGTGGCCTTATAGCAGCACCTCAAGAATTCTGGGACCATTCATGTGATTACTAAACCACTGATGGTAGGAGGTTCGTCTGTCATCCCGGGGCCTGGTATTTTACAATAGCAAAGATTTAGGTATTGTTTTTAATCTGTTTGTTTTAAAGCAATGTTATTCATATTAAATACATACACGTTGAAGCACGTTAAGGATATATTATACCTTCCCTGCAAGTGGTGGTTTGGTATATATACAATCCTTGTCTGCATGGAGAACTAAGTAGTTTAAATTTCAGTTAAGGCATAGTTCTTATGTCCTCACTAGTGGCGGACTAATAAATGCACGCTGATTACGGGGAGTGTGAGTGCGAGATTCCTTTTTTTGGTAAGTAAGAATTAATGTCAGCCTGTTGAATGTTTCTTCTTTGTTCCTGAAAATGTGGCACTTAAATATGCCATTTGTACTCCGTATTAAACGCCGAATATTCGTGCCTTTTTGTGACGCCAAAACTATCCCATGTATGATAAATATAAACCGTAAAAAGGCAGATATTTCGAAATATTCTATGCTGGTGTTTTTTGATTATACTAACCATTCAAGTGACGTCGATAAAAAGCTGTAGATTAAAAGCTGATCAGCGATTTCCGAATATGGCGCCCTCTTCTTTTTTTGTGCATATAGGGAAGGCTTGCATATCATTGTGTGAAATAGCTGAGCCCCAAACGATGTCTTTAAGGGGGATGGCCCGATTTAAGTACACAAAGATTTCATCTTCATAGAATGGCCTTCACCCCAAAATCCCATCTGTAAAGTTTCGCACCGATATATCAATCCGTTTTGATGTGAGAGCGAAAAATGAGATTTTTGTAAGCCCATAGTGTATTGTGCGATTACGTAGTCAAAACTGTTTTCAGGAATACGTAAAGTGTTGTTCCTGGAAGAAACTTTTTATATCTGGACGCCAGAGCTGCTGTCATGATCAACTTCCATCCCTTGCCAACCTGAAGCGGTGTGGGGCAAGACCAATCTTTGGACTCTGCCAATTACGTCATCATCGTCATTGTACACTGTTCCACATCCTCCGTGGTTGCAGCTACTCATTACAAAGCGGAATATACAACTTGCACCGTGACCAAACACTGAAAGCAATCTCTACAGGTCTGGCACCGTACGTCGTAGAGGTAACTCAGAAAAAAACCATCACATCTGGGATTCTAAACTCCATCTGTACAATAGCCTTTCGCACAGCTAATGCTACAACCTATCGAAATGCCAGTATTACCAATGCCTAAGACAGAGCCAACCACCATTCCGAAGAAGGCCAATGACTGGATATTCCGATGGATGAGGAACACAAACAAATTAATAGTGTTCCCTCCATAAATTACTGAAACAGCTATAAAGAGACCAGATATCACCATCTTTTCTACCAAAACAAAGACAGTGATCATCGTAGAGCTGACGGTCCCTATAGAGGAGAACCTATCCAATGCATATGCAAGAAAGAAGTGCAAGTACTAAGATCTAGTGGCTGACTGTGAAAACAGAGGATGGTCTACATACTACTTTCCAATAGAGGTAGGAAGCAGAGGTTTCTACAATACATCAGTCAACAAATGCCCGGCATCCTTTTGCATTCCTAAAGGAAAGAGGAAGGCTATAACCGATACAACAGCCAAAATTGCACTCGGAGCGATCGAGCTATGTCATCTGGCTCAGCAGAAGCTCAAAGGCATTCAGACAGATGGAGCTACCAGCAACTCCAGCAATATGCTCTGAGGGAAGTGGAATGGTTGAGAGCTCAGAAAACCAGGTTTTACCCGCCAAAGTCTGGTCCAAAGCCCAGAGACCTAAGAACACACTAATCTTGACAAAGAGATACTGCATAAGGTGAAATTTTCCCTACTAAGTCACCTTCTCAGAGGGAGATATATATCAGGAGTGCTTATCATAAAACGGATAAAAGTAGGCTTCGAAGGTGATAGCGCTGGTGTTCTACCAATGAACTATTCCTCAAGAGAGTAATGAAAATATCCTCTACGATTTCATTTTAATTTTTCTCTACTTTTCTGAATTCGAAGACTCACCATGTACGTTTCTTCTTGCAGAATAGCAATGTGTACAGAAGTTAACATGAAACATTTCCTTATAATTCACCACGAAATGGGACATATTCAGTACTTCCTACAATACAAAGATCTACCCATAGTATTCCGCGACGGTGCAAATAGAGCCTTCCACGAAGCTGTCGGGGAGGTTATGACGTTGTCTGTAAGCACACCAAAACATTTATATGAAGTTGGACTTCTGGAAGAAAATTTGGAAGATGAAGGTTGGTATGATACTCTATGCCATTATCATTTAAGTCGTGTAAGATGGGAAACTTGCATAATATGTCGTCAGTTAAAGGAAGCAACGATAATGCACGAGGATAGTTTTTTTCAATTCCATTAAACTACTTAAATGAAGAAAACGTCACCAAATAGTTAAAAACAATGACGTGTTTGAGAAAACACATAACATGATTGACATGCAGTGATCAGGCAACTCGAGACTATATGTACACTAAACAGCTGATTGTGGTACACTACAGTACAGAATAAACACCTGTCAACAATGTATGTGTTTGAGTTCAAACTATATATGTCTTGGTGCATAATATCGTGCTTCAAAATCTGGGACATTTGCAGAGAAACCCGTTTTGATCTCAAGTCTCCCTTCGGTGCTCACCCGGCACCCATAGAAAGTCCAGTATCAGATAAAATGTATTGCTTGTCATAAATACACGAATTTCGAGCCAACCGCTGGCAAACATGGCAGTATATCGGTGCTAGTAATAAAAGATACCGTTACATTTTTTAATGATTTTAATTAGGAAAAGAATTTTAGTAGTATGTACGTTATCTGATAGCCTATGAAAATACAATTAGAATTTGGAATGTTTTAGGTTAGTACCTATTTTGTAATAGTCTAGCGTACAAAGTTAAAATAGTAGTAGTTATACTAGACTTGCGCCAAAAATGAATACACAAACACTTATCACTACGCAACAAACATTGATAGGTCAATAAAAGTACAAGTATGAAAATGTGCGCAGATAATAACTTTTAACCATTAATCACTTTTGTTTAATCTGAAACCAGAAGGATCAAACAAATAAACAAAGGTTAGTATGAGCTCAACAAACAACGAGTTCAGTATTATTTGGAACCATTTCATGATTTTGTGATCAGAAAAATACCCCACATCTACTTCCATTTGAACTTCTAAGGTTTCACACCAGTAAGTACAAGTCCCATTCGTTCCTGTACAAAATGGGCGAGATGAAAACGTCATTTTCTCCTCAATGAAACATCTCAGACCTTAAAGCTAACATTCTGCTTGAAGATCATCATAATCTCCTACCCGATCAATCATGAAATTAAGGTAGTTATCCCCAAAATTTCTGAGCTGCTGGACCGTGAAGACTAGTATGCACCATGGGCCCTGGAGGTCAGAGTACTTTTTCAGTCAGGTGTAAGAATACGGTTAAAATTGGTTTGTCGGATCAAAATGACGTATTAATGTCAACCTTTTTTGATATTCCTACAGATTTTATATTTAATATTGATAGCAACCATGATTTTCAACCCAGATCTCGGCATCTTTCTCAGTCTTTAGGATACTATTTGAAAAGGGTCGCAAAAAACCGCCATCATTTGCAGCAGGGGCTATACTTACCTCTGTTTCTCCTGTTATTGATCTGGAGTGAATCCCTAAATCCGATTAGGTTATGTCGAACCAATGTACTTATACTCCGAAGGTATTTCGTCTTATAGTTGCCGTTTTTCCAAAACAGAAACAGACATAAATTTCTTCTCAAGACGCCTTAGATACCTCGGCACGCTAACATTAGTGAGCTTAGAACAATGGAGATGGGATTTGTTGTGCTGGAAAGTTCTAAAGACAAATTGGATTGAACATGGTGGCAACTTAAGTAAGTATCGTTCTTTAAGAGAAAGAAGATATGGGCTTTGGTATATAGCAGAAAACATTTCCAATAGTACCACCGTTAGTTCCGTGTTTTGTGAAGAAGTATTTGAAACAAAAACTGTGCCAGTTTTGCGGCAAGAAATGCAAAGACGTTTCACGAAGAAAACAGTAAGGTAATTATAAAATAGGCAAAGTTGACTGCAAAACCATTATTTAGTGGGACCTCTGAGGTAGCTTAAGATTTGGATTCAGATTTATTTCCATCTGAACATGCATAAACAATATATATAAATATATAAGAATAGTCATAAATGGAGAGTGAGCTGATGAAGCAATGAAACTGTTTCCTAGTTAATATCAGTGATAACTCGGGGTTTCATGATGGAAGAAAGACATTATAGTGTTGTTTAAAAGGAGGGATGTGGTACTTATTTGCGTCAATATAAAAAGAAGACTAATAGTACATATTTTCATAACACGTATTACAGTATTACACAATTATGAAACCTAAGAAAACTTCTCAATTTTATGTGCTCCCGGAACAGCGAGTTGGGCATTTGTCTCACAGGAAAGCACTTGAAACCCAAAACAAGATTTTGGAACTAAGTTTAGATTTGGATCCAAAATCAAATCAATAGCATTACGATTTCTTATAAGCCGCCTTATTAGTGTTTAATGCATACGAATGTTGCTTTATATTAGCGCACCAATACAAAGTTTAATCTCTTTGACAATTTACGCTGCACTCAGTTGGGCGAGTGTCTTGTTTCAAGTGCAATCATGTCTTCTTTATTATAATAGAGTTTGGGTTCGTGTTTTCAATGGGAGTGTTTTAGATCTTGAATTCCATCTTTGCTTTGATATGCAAGACTCATGTAGAACATACAGAAGTTTATAGAGGCAACTCCAATGGGATAGCATGAAAAAAGTCATTTGAGTAAGTATTTCGTGGTAATGGATCCGAATTATCTGGCATATCTGTGAAAACTTCGATTGAAAATGTGAATGAGAGGGTGCTACTGCCATATCACATGCTTTCCATATTTGAGGGTTTCAGGAACTTGTTTTCTAAATGAGAATTGTACCAGGGCAAATACAAAATGGAAATAGATATGTAAGACACCATTTTGGTTGGGTAATGCTACAAAATCTTCAATATATGTTAAAAATCAAAGTGTTCACTAACTTTTGGTATTTAGAGACGACACAGGCATAAATACCTTGATTTTCATATTTCGCACTTGATTGCTTATATCAGTAGTTGACCTTTGTGCATAAATAATAGCTGTGATTACAGCTAATTAATCCATCCCATATATCTGCAAAGTCAAAACGCACAGTGATATAATATATGTTTATCACCTAGGAAGATCTGTAGGGAGTTAAACCGCCGTAGAAGGAAACAGAAGCCGATTTTGACCCTGGAGCGAGGTTTCATATTGTATAGATTACTCATTTCTAAGGTAAGTGGGTCTCTCATTTCTCTGTTATAAGCCTTGAACGCTTTTGTACTAGAAACAAAAAATCGAAATAGGAACCTTTCTATCTATAGTCTCAATCTAATACACAGGGGGGCACTTGTATTCAAAGGTGGATATGATGCGTGAACAAGAAAACGTGTAAAAGGGTCTCTTTTTTCCAACAGGCGATGTACGCGCGTACATTGATAGGGTGTCAAAACAGCAAAATATGGAAAAAAGGGTATTTTTTTCGTAACCCTGATATTGTGATGTACCGAGATCAAATCAATCAAAAATCGTGAATTTGGGAATAAGGACATGAGCAAATCCAGATAAGAAGGGTATATTATCACCATAATGCATTGCTTACTTGTTTAAGGTAGCAAAAACTGACAAAAAGACTTGTTTACGGTAGCAAAACAGACAAAAACGCTTGTTTAGGGTATGTTTTTTAGTCGTGGAAATACTTGTTTAGGGTGCATTTCGGAGTCCATTTTCACCACGCATCTATCCACCTTTGAATACAACTCCCCGGGAATGCCATGCACACCGATCTGGCAAAAGGCGTCGTTTTGTGATACTTGTATCAATGACCGAATGTAAGTTAGGAACCTTGTAATACTAAAATGGCGGTTTGTCTTTTGCTTTGAAAGGTTTAACACACCATTCCTTCTATCGAAAATGTAAAGAAATTTGTATTGGTATATCAAAACTGATACTCTCCACTATAGTTATACTGATTAGATTCAATCTCCATCCATTGCTTTGGCCAATCTCCTGTCTAGCAGATTATATGGGTTCACATGCACCCCTCTTAAAACTAAATTTGAACATGCATTTTGAAAGTTGAGCTCCCCCTGTACACTGACCAATCAAAAGTTCATTCACCTTTATCACAAATATGCCAAACTATATCGAAGCACTTTATATGACTGATTCTCTTTAGATCCAAGATGGTCGCCAAACGGACCCTTTGGGACAATATTTGATTTTGGTAACATCAAAATTCTTTAAGGATATGCGAACATAATAAATTCAAAGTCTTAGAAAGCGGCGAGATTCGGTTGAATCTACACTAAGTTACATTTCTCCCTTTTTTCTTTTAGATACTACATCCGCACTATTATCCAATTCCAATTTCACAAGGCATTGTGTGACGCAGCCGGTCACACAGGGCCATTACATAGATGTGATATATACAAATTCTAAACCAGCGGGCGATGCACTAGCGTAAGTAATTATTTTTAAACAACAATTAGCTAGTAAATTCCATTGACGATTGCACTGACTTTTGTGGCAGAGGCAAATGCTTCCCTTTCTTCAAAACTTTTTAAAAATGTTCTAAACATCCAGGTTTCTAATCGAAGTTATGCAACAAAATGTCTTGAATTTCGGGTCGGAACTGAACCCCTTATTGTGCTTCTATTTTGACAACCTTTGTTTCATCATGACCAAAATACAGACAAATGCTTCAAATGGGACGTAGTAAGCCGTGGCCAGATGCAATGGAAGAACGTACGGTTATACAATTAATTGCAATTTTTTATGATAGCAGTCTACCGATACTTTAATAACTAAACAATCTCTGTTTTCATCTATCTTACTCAATATAATCATTTTATTGCTAGGACTACTTTCTATGTTTTCCACCTCCTCCTCGATCCTCCTCCTACTAAATATCACCGCTGATTTTGTTTTCTTTCTTGCAGATTCTGGACATGCAAATGTGGCTTCTTTATTTCTTCTCGTGATATCTATTTTCTTGTGTGGCCTTTACATTTGGTGATCAATCATTGTCTTCATTCTGCATTCTTCAGTATAAAATAAAGTTATTAGCTAGGGTGGATCTCTTTGTTGATTTTCACGTACATACATACATACATACATACATACATACATACATACATACATACATACATACATACATACATACATACATACATACATACATACATACATACACACACATACAAACATACATACATACATACACACACATACATACATACATACATACATACACGCATACATACACACACATACACACATACACACATACACACACACACACACATCCATAGATGTATACGCACACACATACACGTACATACTTCGTCGACCGTGTCACATATTGACGTATTTGCAAAATACGCATTTCGAGAAAATCGGCTTTAATTTGCTCTGTACTGTTAATTAAACGTATATTTCAATTAAAACCTAGTGAAAATGCGCCAAAATAAGTTAAATTGTTTTATTGGTTCAGGCAAGTCAAGTTAGAGGTCATTTTCTGGTTAATTGAGGTGGCACTATTTCATCATGGACGGACATAAACTTAGTATTTCCAGCTCTGCAGTTAGTACAATCTAGGATCCCAATTCTTATTACAAAAATCGTTCATTTTATGATAAATACGCATTTTTGAGCATTCTCGTTCGCAGGTGTAGTTTTCTAGACAATTACCAACATAGCTGTGCAAACATATCAAATTTTGAAAATTGGGGGCGCTCTTCAAAAATTTTTTTTTTTTTTTTTTTTTTTTCCACCTCCTCCTCGATCCTCCTCCTACTAAATATCACCGCTGATTTTGTTTTCTTTCTTGCAGATTCTGGACATGCAAATGTGGCTTCTTTATTTCTTCTCGTGATATCTATTTTCTTGTGTGGCCTTTACATTTGGTGATCAATCATTGTCTTCATTCTGCATTCTTCAGTATAAAATAAAGTTATTAGCTAGGGTGGATCTCTTTGTTGATTTTCACGTACATACATACATACATATATACATACATACATGCATACATGCATACATACACATACATACATACATACACACATACACACACACACACATACATCCATAGATGTACACGCACATACATACACGTACATACTTCGTCGGCCGTGTCACATATTGACGTATTTGCAAAATACGCATTTCGAGAAAATCGGCTTTAATTTGCTCTGTACTGTTAATTAAACGTATATTTCAATTAAAACCTAGTGAAAATTCGCCAAAATAAGTTAAATTGTTTTATTGGTTCAGGCAAGTCAAGTTAGAGGTCATTTTCTGGTTAATTGAGGTGGCACTATTTCATCATGGACGGACATAAACTTAGCATTTCCAGCTCTGCAGTTAGTACAATCTAGGATCCCAATTCTTATTACAAAAATCGTTCATTTTATGATAAATACGCATTTTTGAGCATTCTCGTTCGCAGGTGTAGTTTTCTAGACAATTACCAACATAGCTGTGCAAACATATCAAATTTTGAAAATTGGGGGCGCTCTTCAAAAATGTGCTAATATTGCTTAACAGAACCATAAAAAGTGCTATATACAGCATTTAAAGAACTATTTTTTTATCGTTGAAGAACCTTACAGGGTTCCATATCCCAAATGTCCCTTTACTGCATTTAGATGCACTTTTGAAAAAGTCACGAAACGGACCTCTGCGAAAAAAATATGTTAAATAAAATCCATCACTATGTAAAAACAAACAAAATACCAATTCTTCCGTGAACTGGAAAATCACAAATTAAATGTTATTGCTGAAAATGATTTCAAATACTGTTTCGACGTGTATTTACAAATACTACGTGATAATAATTAAATCCGATTTTACGTTTGATAAAACCATATTGACACTAGATGATGTTGGGATTTACGAAAACTAACACCTCATTTACTACGGTAAGTTTATTACGGTAAGTCATCAAATAAATTTCCTTGGGTGAATAGACCAAAACGTTGTCTCATGTTTTGAATAATTGCTCTGTCAGTTTTACTCAAAGACATGCCATGTACACGTGGAGTCATGACTCTATTCGTAGGTACACTATTCAAGTTTTGCTAGCTTCTTCAAATACTAAGTATTAAAATATTAAGGTGTATGCGGACATCAAATACTGGCTGCTTTACCCATGAGATTTTTTCGCCGATTTTTTTTTTAATTGTCTAACATTTAAATGCGCATCAAAATAAAATTATGTGTGCACACATGGGGCATACGCATTTATCCGAAGGATCGCTATTTCGAAGGTTCATTTATCCGAAATTCGTTATTGCGAAGGTTCGTTTATCCGAAAATTCGTTATTCCGAAGGTTCGTTTATCCAAACGTTCATTTTTCCGAAGGTTTATAAATCGGAAGGTGCGTTAATCCGAAGGTTCGTTTATCCGAACAAAAAAACAAAAAACGAACAGTCGGAATAACAAACCTTCGAAATAAAGAAACAAATGTTCGATTAACGAACCTCCGGAATAACGCCTACGTAGGTATAGGACATTCCCGTGTTCGGATTAACAAACCTTCGGGTAAACGAACCTTCGGAATAATGAACAGCTACCACACACATACATGTACGTAAAAACAATTATTAGTAACATTAAATATAATTAACCGTTTATGTGCTGAAAACAAACAATTTCACCGTGGACGTTGCAAAACCGTTACTCAAACTCCATGGGAAAATGACGTGTATTTTGCAAAACCCGTTAAAAAAATAAATATATGTAATTTGGATCCTCTAGAGTAGATATCAACATAAAATACGTTTTTAAAAAAAAAATTAATTTTCTGTCTTTTTGCCCAATTTTCGCGTGCTTTTAAAACAATGTTTTACCCCTAATTTGCAGCCCAGCTTAAATTTACTGCAAAATATCATTTTAATCAGTCAAACATATATAACATGCACTCTTTGTGTTGCGTTTAAAATATCAAACTAAAACAAATATCGGCTATAAAAAATTATGATCATGACGATGATGTTTATTTCGGATGATCCACATTTATTGGCATTTATTAGTACGCGCGAAACGGGCGTGTGGATACATATAACATGCACTCATAAATATGCTATCTGCATTTTGTGAAATATTATAATATTTGGCACTTTTTGAAATATTATTATAATGTTTGACAAAAACAGAATGTTAAATGTGTTGACGTTCAATCATTTTGAACTTTTGTACACAAAGTCAATGGAATTTTTGGTCAACATTTTTAAACACTAATTTTAGGACCTAAAACATCTACGAGGATTGCAAACAAATGAAGTAAATGTCCAATGATATATCTGACTTTGTGAAAACACGGGTTTCTACAAAATTTAAGTTCATGGTTGAATGATATAATAAAAATGTTTCAAAGTGACAGAGGTGGTGTAGTGCTTAAAAAGAATATCTGGGGTAGCCCCTAGAAGACTAAATGTTATTCTTTTTTTGAAAAAAAGTAACTATCAATATTCATTAAAACATTTGTATCAGAGTGCTCAATGAGTAAATGGATATTTGCATTGTTTCAATTGAATTACCACATGGAGGATTAGATTATAATCATCTTTGTATTATGTAACCTTGGTGGAAGAGAAATCTACATAAAAGAAAGGAAGAAACAGAGCCCACATAAACACCACTTTATATTACCTTACTATTTTGCCTGTTCCAGCAATTACGTTTCCCCAAATGTAGAAAAATACCACTTATAGTGAATCACTAGTACTACAAAATTCTTCGAACTGGCCTGAGACGAGTATAACTATTCGTGTCAGCTACAAGAAAAAGAAGACGAACAATAAAAACACAGAAAGAAGGGAAAGAAGAGTGTGCATCTCTTCTCAGTGCAGTGGTATTTTGTAATATTTGGTACTGTAATGTAAAAGATAGTTTTGGGAGTTAGGATTATTGAAAACCAGCCGAGTTGGCTAGCTAGTGATGATTGATGGCGTTGTCTACTCTTTGGAATTTTAGAAGGCGTAGTACACTGCAAACTTACCCATTCAGGCTCAGGCATTTCAATTTTACACGCCAAGAAGAACACAATGTCTCAGAACACAACGCAATAAAGGTTTGTGTGTGTTTTTTTTAAGTTAAAAATCATACCTTCTGATATGATTTCACTGGTCAAATTAGAAATTCGTATTTTGTGCATATAGAATTTTCAGAAAAAGCCAATTAAAGATTCGCATTTGTCTGAAAAAAAGTATTGTTTTACATTTTAACACTATAGTACCCAAGGGGAGAGGGGTTCCATGGGACCCACAATTTGATTTTTTTTGTGCGATTTCTCGGTTACGCACTGATTTTTTCAAGGAATGTTTTGCTATTTGTTTGATTTATGAATCCTGGTCCCTATGACCCCCTCCCTTGGGCACTAACGGGAGTGAAAAAATCATGATTTTTTTTACTAATTAAAAAATTAAAGGAGAGCATCACGCTACGCTTTGCTTATTGTTCTCGCTGGGTTGATGGGAGCGGCCATGTTGACAACAAATAAAGCAGGTGTGTGATGGCATGTTAGAATTTTAGCGGATTATATAGTGTGTCTCACAAAATGTCACTATAGTAGTTTTTAAAAAGCGGGACTAAATGTCAAACAAAACACTATTCAACATGTAATGCTCGAGTAGAGCCATTCATATTATATTCAGGTGGAAGTTTGCGCACACAGCCTGAAAGATGGAAACGGAGCACAGACTTTTTCTATCGATAGATTGTAGTTTATTAGGACTAAGCCAATAATATTTGGAGGGTGTGCAAAAAATAATACCGGAGATCTCCGATAATAACGTCCTTCCAATATGAAATAGCCGAGTCATGTACGTGTCTACGCTCTTCCATTAGTTGTTCCATCGCCGGGTTCAGGCATGTTACGTTAGAGGTAATTTTTGTTAGGTGTCACTATTTCGTCAAAGTCAGGTGGAAGTTTATGCACACAGCCTGAAGGATGGAAATGGAGTACAGACTTTTTCTATTGATAGATTTTAGTTCATTAGGACCTAAGCCAATAATTTTTTGGAGGGTGTGCAAAATTTGCTACAGTGGCATTTTTGAAAATCCAATATGGCTGCTACCATGTCCAAAATCACTAAAAATTCCATAAGTATTTCCGAAAGAGACAAATATTTCCTGGTACTCCGGTGTTTTAAGTACGAGAAAGTGTTGGTAATGTAATTTTATCATTACATTGCCACAAAAATCCAATATGGCTGCTCAAAAGTCAAATACGCTCTCGGAATCACAAAAATGATCTTAACTCCTCCATTATAGCTATTTACGCTACTTGAATACATGCTGAACACCTAAAATATGTTCTGCAGGTGTTCAAAATCTGTTACAATTGATCACACTCTGCAAGTGTTACTTTAACACCTATAGAATGCATTTCCAACGCATCCGGACACGTCAAGTGTTCTGCACATTTTGCAGTTTAGAGGCTTGATTCCAGTGTCTATATGCATGCTTTATGCTTTACACTTATGAGATACCTGTATTTGATCACTAGAAACCCTTATTTGGCATTTCTCCGTAATGGACATTTTCAAAACTCAAGATGGCAGCCAATACAGCATGTTACAACTTTAAAAGTATCAGAAATACATTTATTGTGTCTAACAACATAATCTAAGTACTTCATGTTTATTTTTTATCGCAGGTATTTGCTGTTATATGGCATATTTTAAAATTATTAGATTTGGCTTCCATTTTGAATTTGGAGTATGACTCAATGTTACAAGTGCCATGCATTTGTTCATTGGGTCCTATAGTATATCTAGTAACTCCATAGTTTGATAATATAGGGTTGAATAGATAATTATCATTTATGGCGACGCCATCTTGGATTTTTCAAAAATGCTCAAGGATGCCCAGATGGCACCCGGCCGATTCTTATTCTACACACCCTTATCTATCATTTTCAGCAGAAAAATTGTGTCCATACTCAATTTTACGGTCAGGCCATAAGTTGGACCATGGCTACCTGACTATATACCTATTTATGATATACAAAATACATCTTGAACACCTAAATCATGTTCTGCGGATGTTCAAAATCTGTTACAATTGAACACACTCGGCAAGTGTTATTTTAATACCTGCAGAATGAATTTTGAACACATCCGGACACGTCAAGTGTTCTCCACATTTTACAGTGTAGACGCATGATTCTAGTGTCTATTTTGTATGGTTTGTGTTTTATCACTAGAAACCCTTATTTGCCATTTCTGTGTAATCTGCAGTTTCCAAATTCAAGATGGCAGCCATAATAGCAGCTTTTGAAGATATTTAAAACCTATATTGTATCTGTATTATATGTAATTACATATGTAACTAATTATTATTATGAAGGTGTAAATTAATGTATGGGATAAGTACTTTACCATTTGGCATACTTATCTGGTATTTGTTTCTTTAACATGCAAAATTGTTATGATAGGGGTCAACATGGCTGTCTTTTTACCTTCTTTAAAACCTATAAGTTACGATACATCTGTATTGTATTTAGTTATTGCATCTAAAATGATTATTAAAGTTTAAATTAAAGTAAGAGATGTATGTCTTTGATCATTACAAACCCGTATCTGGTATTTTAGTTTTTACAACATGTTTAAAATGAAAAATGATGGCCAATATATTATGAATATTTACAATTTGTAGGGTTTAAATAAATTAAAAGGCAGTCATATTGGCTGTCATCTTGATTGATAAGCATGTTAACACACTTGAAATGTCAGATATGAGTTCCTACTAGGTATAGAGCCCAGAATCACAAATACTTGATGAGTTATGCTCAATGGAATGATTTCGGGGCATATTGGATTTCGGGGTGGCCATATTGGATTTATGGTAATGTTGTGATCAAATCACACCACGAACCCGTCCAGTTGATTCCTCGTGCTTTAAAACCTGGATATAGTCATTTGAATGAATTTGAGAGTGGTAGCGGCCATATAGGATTTCTAGAAAATGCCACTGCACGAAATTTTCAACACCCTCCAGTAATTATTGGCCTAAGTCCTAATAAATAGGATAGAAAAAGTCTGTACTCCATTTCCACCCTGCGCCCACAATTACCCCTGACTATTAGAGTCCCTCAATGCCGCATGCTATACAATAACTTGAAATTCCCCGCGTAAAATCAATTAAGACCTTCAATGCTTACCTTGGAATTACACTACATGTATTTTGCTCTCTTGGCAGCTGAACGGTGATGTGGTAGGACTTCAATTGGCTCTACTCTTCATTGGAATACTGTAGTAAAATGTTTACATCCGAAGTAAGGAGGCCTGCTCTTTATTTGTATTGAGGTTAATCTGGGAAGTAGTTATTTCTTTACTTGAATATAATCACTGCAGATGTGCGTCGATTCGAAGGCATACAAACCTATCAGACATGTTAGATACTCAAAAGTAAATTACTTTTTTTGACAATCATCATGGGACAAACTATAGACATGACGTAGCAATGGCCGCGAGACGGCCGAAACGTCACTATGGCCGTGAGATTTTTGGTAACATGAATGCGCCCATCAGTTCCGATTTCATTTTTGTCTTCTAATTAGCTAATTAATTTATTGTAATATCATTATGTTGAGAATCGTTTCGACATATTTTATCTCATATGTAAAATAAAAATTAGCGTGTTATTTGCTTAACTATACTTGGGAGTCAATTAATAATTAATAACCCGTATTGTTGATAGCATCAATTTTAATTTTGTCATGACCATGGTCTTAATTGTGTAAGACTATGGGAAAGACCAAGGTGAATATGAACTTTCTGATAAAAATACAAGATGGTAATTTGGCTATATTGTGCTGTAATTGTTTGAATTGGTTAGTCTAGAAATACATTTATTCATTTTTTGGGTCAAAATCTTTTATCGGAGTTGCTGAGGATGAAAATTTGCGGAGTGTGACAATTTCAATTAGCCATAGGTCAAAAGTTTGGATTTTCATTATCGGTATGTGGTTCTTACGTGACCCCATATCAGTGATGGATAACAGAATATTATTTATATACATATATTCATGAATTCTTACTTAATAAAATGGATGTAATACATTGGAAAAGTTAACCATCATATCCGTCACACCAAAAAATTACGCAAATCGGCGATTATGTTCATGACATAGTGACGGATGTTGAATTTTCCCTATACTAAGGCGTTATTCAGCATCCGTCATTATGGAAAACAACGATCGGCGTTTTCTGAACATTCGTCAAACCAAAGTGCGTCATCACGAATCTGCTCAATTTGGTTATTACATAATGACGGATGTTGAGTGGATTGCCGAGATTCCCCGCCATGAACTGTAAATATAATATAAATTTCTTCTAATATCGATATTTATAAATTAATT
Source organism: Ophioderma brevispina (assembly GCA_023653785.1). Taxonomy (NCBI): domain Eukaryota; kingdom Metazoa; phylum Echinodermata; class Ophiuroidea; order Amphilepidida; family Ophiodermatidae; genus Ophioderma; species Ophioderma brevispina. The sequence continues at coordinate 31,070 of JAMKCH010029022.1, forward strand.
ACATATGTTGCTTGTGTCAGTTATAAATTTAAAATGAGAATAGTTACTAACAAAAGTATTTAAAAAGCCCTGGTGGGAAATCAAGTATACACTTCTTTGACAGAGGATTCAACATCCGTCACTATGTAATACACCAAAGTCTCTGTAATGCAACGTCCGTCACTATGTAATGCACCCGACGATTTACTGGATCATATTTGATGCACACTGATTGAAGGACAATTATAAGCAAAACGAGAGTAAAGAATCACCTGTGCTATGGGAGTGCATCAATATTGATCCGGCAGTACATGATAATGCTGTTAGCTGATTCAGAGTAAAGATGGTGGCTGGCAATTAGGGGATCAACCGCCAACACAAGGTCTGAATAGGTCAGTTGGTAGAGCACCGGTCTCACAATCCAAAGGTCGCCGGTTCGAATCCCGCTTCAGCCAATTGATTCTTTACTCTCGTTTAGTTAATAATTGTCCTTCAATCAGCGTGCATCAAATATGATCCAGTAAATGTACAAACGCCGTTTCACATCATCTGTTTCTTAGTGTATAATATATATCATCACAGTAAAAAGTATTGTTTACTATCTTTGGAAGTGCTCAATCCCATTACCGGAGAGCGTGAAATAAATTTCAAAGTATATAGTTGGGCATGTAAGGGGGGTTCCCGTGCACCCCCCCCCCCAGTACTTAACCAAACCAACTTTTTTGGATGTGTTTTTGGGTCCTTAAACACATTTCAGATGTTAACAGTGAAAAAAAGTGAGTGCTCTTGAGATATTCAAGATGGCCGCCAATATGGCCGCCAAAATGGTCAAATTTAAAAAAAGTCCTATATCGACCTAAAAATTGGACAAAAGCATAAATGAAATCATTAAATATTATGCTTTTTAGCTTTGCCAATTCATTTGTGGCAATTTCAGTGTACTACTATACATCAAATTCAAGATGGCGTCCAATATGGCAGCCAAAATTGAAAAATTGATGAAAAATTCAAAAATTTTCCAAAAATAATTATAAATATAGTAAGGAAACCACCAAATGTTGAGTTAGGACAATCAAAACCCCATGCTCTACCTATTGGCAATGTTATCGTAATTCAAATCCAAGATGGCGGCCAAAAATCGTCCAAAATGGCGACAAAAATGGGAAAATTGTAAATAAAATAATAGTTTTGCCAGACAAATTGATTAATATGGTAAAGAAACCACAAGAAACTGATCAATGGCAATTGTGAAGTTATGCCAAGCATATTATTGTAATATCATTATGCTTTAAATCCAAGATGGTCGCCTTCAAAGCTCTTTAAATCTATGAATTGCCATATATTTGTAATATATTTAGTCATGCAATGTCAAAATTATGAATAAAAGGAGGTAGAGTAAAGCTAGAGTATAATTATGGTTTTGACCATTACCGTATATACTCCTATATACTCATATCTGGCATTTCTGTTTTGCTAACATGCATAAAATTTAAGCTGGCAGCCAATGTGACCCTCTTCAAAGAGCTTTACACTCCTACAAATTTGCATAATATGTTATACCATTCCAAAATGATTAGATGTGGTAAAGTGTCATCAAAAGTCATATTTCTTTGAACATTAGGAATTCATATTTGGTTTTGTTAAACATGCATAAAATTCAAGATGGCGTCCAATATAGTTGCGTACAAAATATACCAACTGCAATATATTTGTAATGAAAAACTTAGTTGTATCATCCAAATGACCTTAAAAAGTGAAAATTAAAGTATGGCATATTATGTCTTTGACTATAAAAATTACCATTTTCTTAATATATCAGGTGCCATTTGGTATTTTAAGCAATTTAAATTTAAATAAAAGACATATTTCATAATAATTTGTTCTTTTATTGCAATGCTGATTATGTTGGAATGATATCGTCAAATATATTGCAGATATATGGCAATTTACAGGTTTTTAAAACTCTTGAGCCATATTGTCTGCTATTTAGAATTTTAAATATGGCCAACAAAACAAACTAATGACAAATATGAGTTTCTTTTAGTCGGAGATTATGCCATACATTTCTTTTTTGAGTTTTATACAAATATATGGCAATTTGTAGGTTTTAATTAACTTTGAAGGCAGCCATATTGGCTCGCATCTTGAATTTTCAGCTTGCTTACAAAACAAAATAAGACACATTTGAGTTTGTAATGGTCAAAGGCATATCTGTTATACTTAATATACACTTTCATCATAATTTTGGAATGATATGATAAATATATTATACAGATATTATGAGTTTTTATTATGATAATTTGCAGAAAAAAGGTCTTCGGCTTCCCCCAGGCCCGTAGCCAGGAATTTATGTGGACGGGGTGCGGACGGGGGTGCGGATTTGCCAGAAGTGGACCTTTTGCGTACCAACAAAGCATTTTTTCGGCTCGCTATGCTCGCCGGTTGACCCCAATTTTTTCACCGTCGTCTCCGAATTCTGAAGACCGGGACACCCTCGCAGCGTTGAGAAAACAGTATAATAACACCAGCCATGCGTATATGCAATAGTATTAACCGCTGATTATTCATTCATATTACCATGCTCCACAAGCATTGAAACAACAAAATTTAGACAGGCGGCAAACTTTAACATTACAAAGCGGACCTTCAACATCATAAAGCGGACCTTTGTCATTTTTTGGGGGGGTGCGTTGCACCCCCCAATGGCCCTTGATCAGTATCTTGTGGTTTCTTTACCATATTAAATCATTATTTCTGGCAAAACTATGATTTTATTTACAATTTTCCCATTTTTGTCCGACATTTTGGATAATTTTTGGCCGCCATCTTGGATTTGAATTAAAATAACATTGCTAGTATGTATAGCATGGGTTTTTGATTATCCTAACACAATATTGTGTGGTTTCTTTGTTATATTTATGATTATTTTGGGACAATATATGAACTTTTCATCAATTTTTCAATTTTGGGCGCCATATTGGACGCCATATTGAATTTGATGTATAGTAGTACACTGAAATTGCCACAAATGAATTGGCAAAGCTAAAAAGCATATATTTAATGATTTCATTTATGCTTTTATCCAATTTTTAGGCCGATATATGACATTATTTTAAATTTGACCATTTTTGGCG
>JAMKCH010029023.1:0-81240 GCA_023653785.1 Ophioderma brevispina
AATCGTGACTCGAAACTCCGAAATTCGGTGACTCGATACTCGAAAAATTTTGACTCGAAACTCGAAAAATTTTGACTCGAAACTCGAAATTCGTTTGACTCGAAACTCGAAATTTGGACTCGAAACTCGAAATTCGTTGACTCGAAAACCGAAAAAAGTTTGACTCGAAACTCGAAATCGTGACTGATACTCGAAATTTTGGACTCGAAACTCGAAATTCGTGACTCGAAACTCGAAATCGTTCGTGACTCGATACTCGACAATTTTGACTCGAAACTCGAAATCGTGACTCGAAAATCGAAAAAAAATTCGTGAATCGATACTCGAAAAATTTTGACTCGAAAACCGAAATTCGTTGACTCGAAACTCGACATTGTAACTCGATACTCGAAAATATTAACTCGAAACTCGAAATTCGTTGACCGATACTCGAAACCCAATTTGATCGAAACTCGAACTTCGGACTCGAAAATCGAAAATTTTGACTCGAAACTCGAATTTGTGACTGAAACTCGAAATTCGTGACTCGAAACTCGAAATTCGTGACTCGAATCTCGAAAGTTTGACTCGAACCTCGAAATTTTTGACTCGAGACTCGAGACTCGAAGAGCAAGCAACACAACCTAAACACGTACGTATTGCCAGCAAATGGGCAGAAGGATAACAATAGGCCATCATTTTTATTTTTATAACATGTACCAAAAGGAAAAACTGGAGTGTGAAAATCAAATATATAAAAGATGAATCCCAGAAATTTGCGAGAATAATAATTTTGATTGAAAACACATGGAGAGGACCTTCCATTACAGTAATTCAGGTTCGTCTTTGTACCCCGCCCTTTTAGCAAAATTCTCTTTGATATTATTTATTATCGATTAAGTTATTCACTGTATGTATATTGATTATTATAATTATAGATATCATTCGCTATATATAATTATTTAGGATAATTTATTTGTTTGTTTCTTTATCCCTCTTTTTTCCTGGGTTCTGAAATAAATTATGCACATTAATGTTAATGGCGGCCATTTTGATTCAACATAAAGGAAACATGGATTAATTTAGATTTAGGGGACTAAAATCATTAACACATCTACTTGAGAAGCCAATGATGGATACGAATTATATGCAATGTAAGCTATTTGGCGGCCATCTTGGATAAAAAAAAATTTTCCCACAAGGGGATTCATGGCATGGGGATTTTGGATATGTTGTTGTATGAGTTATTCTGCATGTCTGAGTGACAAAATTTAGATCAATAACAATTTTTCCACTAGTTAGTGTATTCTTCTTCAGGAATATTACTAATTGCGGAACCAGGAAGGCTTCATATACCAGATTATATAATGTTTTTGTTTGTGAGGCCGGGATTACGGAAGCAGGATGGAAATAAAGAGAATTAAATGCGGACGTTAACAAACTTCTAGCTAAGGTACACGACCATGTTTAGTTCAGTTATTTTTTTCAATATTACAGATTATAGGAATCAAATATACATTTATATAATAGAATTAAAAATACAAAATAATATAGTGGGCCGGTTCGGCGGCAGCAGGAAGAAGAAAACTGTTTTGCTCGGCCCCCCAAAATGGCAAAAACAGGCTTTTCCAGTTTTTACCGGTTTAAACCAGCACAAACTGGCTTTAAAAACTGGCAAAAAACGTTGAAAGAACTAACATATAGACTCTCAAACACTGAAACCTGACACCGGAAGTAATTAATAAGAATAATAAAAAATACATTTCATGATATGAACTTTATGCTTAAGTGCACCTTGATGAGCAATTATGTTCTGCATAGGTTCACAGGATTTTGCCACATGGTGGGCAACAAAACTATACAGTTTAAATCAATTGTTTTTACCTTGAACAAAAACACTTTTAGCAACTCGATTGGGTTTAGGATGTCATTAAATTACTGACTATCAATCAGTGTAACTGTTTACCAGTTGCACTTCCACATCATTTAGCAAAATTTACAAGGCATAAGTCAGGTTTCTGTGATTTACATTTCGATAATGTTTTATGTATGTAAATGAACAACCACTGGAAGGGTTATCGATGGGTTTTATCTTTACAATGCAAACATAATTTCATGAAACTAGCAAATTAATATTACCACAATTATTGAAACAAAGTATTAACCTTGTATTTTTTCTTTTATGTGTGTCTGCGTTCTTTTTTCATATTTAATCACCTAATTAAATGAGGTGGCTAAGATGTTGCCTAGTTTTGTATTGGATTTAAACAATACCCAAAACGACTAAAACAGGGTTAAGTTTTTCGGGTTTTCCCATTTTAATGACAAAACAAGCCATGGAAAACCATGTCTTCAAGTTTGTGATAATTTGTTACTGTTTAATTTGTATCTATATTTAATTATATCAAAAACGTCTTTTTTGAAGCCCAAGCTGTCATTTCTTAAAGGTAGACAAGGAAAACAGTTGACGATACATTACTGAAAGCATGCACGCCGTGATGGGTGCATGCTATATTAGCCTTAGCGTGCTTAGGGCCACTAAACATGATGATTGACATCATTAAAATTGTTTGGTTTATTATATGACATCATGCACATTGCACGTTTAATAATTGTACAAAATCTTTGTTAACGATAACCAGTAAAGTGTTTCGGTCAAATTGATTTTCATTTGATAGTCAAAGTTCTTAACCGAATAAAGGACACCAAAAGTCCTTAGTTATTGGAAAACAAACAGGGGTGGCTCAACTGTAGAATTTTGGTAAGTATGTGCCTCCTGGTTTCAAACTTGGAGGCTCCCAAGCTGATGTGAAGTCACAAAAATGGGGTCTCCGGAAATAGAGTTCCAAAAAATTCAGAAAATAAGCTGCGATTTTCCTCATTCAGCTACTTTTTGAGGGTTTCGAGAAAATTCGATAGATAGGCTTTTGGACATGAAAAGTAGGGACTCTGTAACTGAAATGATCATAAAATAGGGGGGTAACGGGAGCTGAAAAGAGCCTGTGAAAATGAGGGTGCTTATAGGCGGTCACATACCTATACTACATCCCAATGTGAAACTCCCCCCGGAAAAACAACCTTGCGAATTATTAAGGAATTTAGTATTTATGTCATCACTTTTGAATAGTTATGGCAGCTATTATCAGATCAGATCTCCCAGTGCATTCGGCGCCGTAGCAATTTGGAGCGGCAAAGCTGCCGTCAGGTGTCACATTAACTTCTGTGGTGAAGACCAGCACACGTCCATTGGGTCCAGGGAACGATGCCTGTGGAACACCAGATTTAAGAAGATAAACATGTTTTCGTGTGCAAAATAAAATGGTCGAGGTGTTAAATTGTTAAGGAACAGGAAGATAATTTAATATGACCGGACATCATTTTTAGGACAAGTACGTATCAAGGACGAAACAGAACGCAACCAAAAAATTAGCGTGATTATAGAAACGCGGAAAGTAGGATTATAATGTTTAAAACGACATAACGAAAAGAACGGTGTCATACAAAAATAATTCTAATTTCATTTGCAACTAACCTCGATAAAGAAGCATTCCCACAATTCATAAGGTCGGTGGAATTCTGCCCAATATTCACCATTCGTCTGAAAAGAATCAGTGCGTATATTTTCCATAATAGCACATTTTTTTGCGATTGTTTACACAGTTGTGTTGGTAATTGCCTAGCAAACTATACTTATGAAAAGTAATGTTCACAATTGTGTATTTTTCATGAACGAAAGGATTTCTTGATTAGAATTGGGGATCACCGATTACTGGAAACGCCAAATGTCTGTCCGTCCATCTTGAAATAGCACCACTCACAAAATGCCCTTTAACTTGACTGCGTTAACCGACGACGAAACAGCTAAATAAAGGATATGTGTAGAATACAACATGACGCTTATTCCTGGCGTTTTATATTGGAAGAATTTTTTCAGCAGCCCTTGAATTATCATCGGGGATTAGCCATAGTAATATTCTAATTACAAAGTTCCTTTTTGAGACACGTAGAGATTTTCGATCTTTAACTATTAGCAGGTATAGTATACTAGTAAATTACTAATGCAACTCTGCAAATTCGCAAAATCGGGGGCGCTCTGCCAAAACAAAACAATTAACTACGTCAAATTACGTACAATTGTAATCATTATACAGTAGAAACGGTTGATAGACTCGACATATATCAACTCTAGAATCGTATTATACATTCTATACTAAAACTTTCAAGTTTAGAAACTTAATCATGGTTCGTTTCAGAAAACTTGATCTGTTGTTTTTCATACACTCAGCTCTTGCATGCACGTTCTACAACATTATTTGGGATTGGCAACTAATCTAAAAACGCTAAGAAAAGTCTTGTTTGAACTAATTTGAATGTATTTTGGCTGCTTCCAAAATTTGATCATGAAAATACATTAATTATAATTTTTTTGAAAAAAACAGTTGAAAAAACCATCTCTCAGCGAAGCGTGGCCCACTAGTTAAAAAATTGGCCGACTTACAGCGTCTTCACAACCAGAATGTGACCCCTTGGTTTCTTGACACCCGTCTTGAAACCAAGACGTACTCCCCATTAGTCCCGTGCTTAAAGATCTTCACTGGCTGAACATGAAATAGTAGGGTTATAAAGAGAATCCCGTTCTAGAAGTTTGGGGAAGAAGGTTTGAAGATGTTTTTATATAGTTTGAAGGGTGCTTAATCAGAATTTTTGGGTCCAACCTCTGGGAAATGTGGGGAACTTTGTAAAATAAGGGGGTAAAATTAGTACTGGGTAAATTTGAAATCCGGTCAAATTGTGTTTAAATGTACACTAATGTATTTGTCTCATTAATATGGATTAAAAAGGTATAGTTTGTATAGGTTCCGACCTTTAGTTACTCGGCTACAGCCCTGATAAGGTTCAAGGTCATTCTGGGGCAAAAAAAATCCAGTGCTCAGATTCTGTTGAAACCGGTGTCAAATTATTGTCCAGTTGCTTGCATTTTCTCTCCCGCTTGGAGCAGACTCATTGCCGACCACTTTCCAACTGCACATAACCACTAGAGTGCATCCGATAAACGCCCCTCATGTCAGTCAATTTTCTTGCTCCTAGTCTCAAAGTGTGCCACTTGTCAAAATAATAACCTCCATCAAATTAAAATTCAATCGGATGTCGGCAAGGGGGGTCCACCGTGAGCTTAAAGTTTTGTACACAAAGTCAATAGGATGTTTAGTTGTTTTTTGACAAAACACACAAAAAATTATGATCGTCATCTGTGATTTGGTCAGAATTCTCCAGGAGGTACATCATAAGGTTAGGCAAACAATTTTTCAACAAATACCAAACAACGTTATCCTCAATAGCAGAAAAAATACATTTTATCAAGTTAATTTCAGTGGAGGCAGGGCAATAGACAGAATAACCACAACATGACCCAGATAAGTTTGTGGCTATATTGAGGGTGTTTAAGGACAGTGTATTGTTGTAAGTTCAAGCCTTTACAGCTGGTTATATAATGTCAATATTTTACTTACAAAGAGTTATCTACTATTGAAAAGAAATGTCATCTGGCTTTCCCATGTTGACATAAATTGAAAGAGGACAAAAGAGTTGCTTGCTATTCATGCTATTGTGTTAATAATTATAATGCCACATCCCAGTACCATTTTACAACTATTGATCTATTATGTAACTGGTTGTAAAGGCTTGAACTTACAACAATACACTGTCCTTCAAAGTAACTTACAAATTCTGTATATGGGTCATGTTTGACTATTCTGTGTATTGCCTTGACTCCACTGAAATAAATTTAGTAAAAACTATGTTTTCTGCCAATGAGGATGACTGTGATTGGTATTTCGTGGAAAACTGTTTGCCTGACCTTATGATGTACCTCCTGGCGAATTTCTGACCAAATCACAGATGACGATCATATTTTTTTTTGTGTTTTGCCAAAAACAACAAAACATCCTATTGACTTTGTGTACTTGTGTACAAAACTTTAAGTTCACGGTGGACCCCCTTGCCGACATCCGATTGAATTTTAATTTGATGGAGGTTATTATTTTGACAAGTGGCACACTTTGAGATTAGGAGCAAGAAAATTGATTGACATGAGGGGCGTTTGATGCACCCTAACAACCACACATGATGCGCACCAACTCATCGGCTACCGCTTCCAAACCGCTCATGTGTTCAAGCCGACCTTCCCGATTCCAAAACCCGCCACGATTTTTTTAAGTTGCAAGAAAAAATCGTGGCGGGTTTTTTTTCAAATATTTAAGAAACATCCCAACATAATATGGTATCAACGAAAAACTTAACATACCTATTGCAAAGATCATTGCCATCGGCTAGGTACAGGACGGAGCTACATCCTGTTAAATGAAGTAGTCTGTTTTTGGTGCTCTATCTAAAATCAACATAAAAGCAACCAGCGTTTCAACGAAGGGATCAATCCCAAAAGGAAATTGGACTATTTGATGAGTGTAGAATCCAATTTGACGGTGTTTTAAATCCCCCCAAAAATCAGTCTCAGTTAGCAACGATGACCTTTACGCGCTTTCTACACTCATAAAATTCATCTACACGGAACTAACTTCGTATACAAGCATCAGTTTCTGGAAGACTTCTGGACATATACCATAACTTACGAAGAAACAAACATCAAAAACGTGAACAACTTTTTTGACGGACGAAATGTGTGTATTTTCTTTTGTGGTTAGATCAAACAAGTAGCATCTGTAAAAAATGTTTCCATAATTTTGCTATCATTACTGGCTTTTTAACGCCATAAGGTGGCACTTAAGTTAACACAGGACATGCCCAAATCCAATCATCAATTTGGCCAGTGATTTTTGCTTTGGCTTGTTACCGCCTTGCATTTAATGTGAATCCGTGGGATAAAGTGCATGCAGAATTTGACCACTTGCTTCAGACACTGTAGCTCGGTCTATATCTCAACAATTGGAATGTTCATTACGGAAATTAAAGCTGATCAATTAAGCTTTTCCCGTTGATACCAATATGTTCAATACAAATATTTCTTAAACTGCACAATAGTAGGTGAGCAATCAGGACTCGTATCTACTAAATCTATCTCAGAGTTAGAAAAGCGATTTGACAAGAAATAATCAATGATCCTGAAATTTGGAGAGATTTTTTCAAGGGTGAGGACTTACAGAACCCCCTTTTTGTAGAAAGCAATAACTCACCGTATTGCGGCGGCGTATGATCGGTATAAGGCTAGATGAGGTACCGGTGATGAAGAGCCGGTTCAGAGGCTACTAGCAGACGCCAATCTCTCCTATGAAAATAGAACAAGACCCTAATCTTAGCAGTACCAAAATAAGCAATAAAAAGTACTTTGAGCATTTTAGAATATATCCTAGTAATTTATTTACACTGCAAAATTGGAGTGTATAACAATGCCCCCCAATATTTACCGTAGTACTTCACATACAAATACAGTGATCTTTTACAGTGTTTAAATCTGGGGGTAAGAAACAATCAAAATATTGATTTTTATGTTATCTTAAAATAAAACTGACTTTCATTTACCTTAAATAGGTGTTAAAAGTAGCATCCTTCATGTTACCAGGAATGCCACCAAAGTGCAAAAGTCCCCATTAATTGTAGCCGACGGTATACTCTTCTTCTTTCCCTTTCCTCTGTACTATTAAATGCCGCACCTTACTTTCGATTGGCGGTTTATCGTTCGTCAGTACTTCACTTTCTTGCGTGTGTTCTGTGGCAACATATAAAAATAGCCGTGATTTATTCACAACTCGACGATATAGTCATCTTCAACATGAATTCTATATTTTCTTAAACTTCTCGCGGCTTTTACCCCATTCCAAGATAAAGGAATCTGTGTCGGCTTGATGCTCGATTAATCTTTCCCACCCAAATTTGGTTCATTTTTCTCTCCAAAAATGACTGATTTCACATTTTAAATCTTTCAAAGGTAAAAATTCGATATTTTTGCTTTCGCTTTCAAATCCAAATATTCATCACGAGATCAGGAATCCTTTAAACTAGTTATATGTCAAAAGGCAAACCATATTGTGCCGCCATGTTTACTTTAGCTATAAGGTAAGCTCATTTCGTTGGATTTTTAAAGTATCTTATTCGTCTTCCTCTTGTTAAAAACAGATACATAGACACACACTGCTGAAGGGAATGTTGAAGTATCATTGAAACTCATTTTAGACACTTTGGAGTAGTAGCACCCTCGGAGGTACGTTTGGTAAATATGATTAAAAGGCCAGGTTTTATCGGATTTCTAGAAAACCCCATCAATCAAAAGTAATACCCCATTTAATTTCCCCCCCGTTAGCGTGCCTGAAAGCTCGTCTATGATTTTTTGTTAGCAAAACATCGTATACCCCCATGTTGAAAGGTTTTTAGTACATATTGCTACTACAATTTTTCTTACTACTACGCAAATATTTACAAATGATCACTAAATGGCTACGATACCTCGGATCTCTCCCTCCCATCTCAATTTGGCATTTTTATCCAGTTTCTGTTTAAAAAAGGTAAAAGTAAATTGACCACCTCCTAAAAGATCAGACATGTACGGTAATAAATCATATGGATTTTTTATTGTATTTGTCGTTCGCCAAACCGCAACATATATTAACATGAAAAACACTAGCAATGACCACGCCACTATTTGAACCAAGACCTTCGGTTTACGAGTCCAGTTCTCTACCGAAAATGTAACATTTTTTTTTAACTACTGTCCTTTATGGTTACATTTATTTACACAGGCTGATTTCGTAAGAGTTTGGCTAAAACTTTTAGAATACCCTACCACATGATCCGCCGCGGAAGCCAACCTTTTTAAAAAAAAGCAACCCAGGCAACGGCGACAGCCGCGACAGCCAAACCTGTGGAAACAACCCAGGCACCGGGCGTCAGCGCGATGCTCTACCTGAGTTGTACACACTTTGTCGTATACCAATAATAGTTATTGAATTTAATATGAACATATATGAGAAAACCATGAACATTTTGAGTTTAAATTTAGTTGTTTTACGATTTTTTGGCATTTCCCCGCCCGTGTGTTTTTTTTTCTTCTTTTTTTCTCTGTTCTTCAATAAAGTTGTTTTAAAAAAAAAAAAACCACGAACGCTCGAGTTTAATTTAGCTTGAGCTGATTTGTTCTATTATTTATCTTGATTTGTTCTATTTCAGCTTGATTTCTACTATTTTTGGCTAATGTTGGCCTTTTCCCCTCCACCCGATAGTTTGGCTAATTTTGGGGTCCTTTCCGTTGTTTTTAAATAAAGTTGTGGAGGTTTAGTTTTAACCACGAAAATGTTCGTGTTTCTAATTTAGATTTAGCTTGCTTTGTACTATTTTTTGAGCTGATTTTTACACTATTTGGGCTTTTTGGCATTTTTCCTTCCCCCGTTGTTTTTTTTTTAAAATAAAATTGAGATTGTGTTATGGCGTATACATCGGTGTGAAGCTATGGTTTTTTACACGGGCAACGGCGACAGCGGCGACATCGGAGCGCCGACACCCCCCAGAACTTCATGAGTTTTAGAACATTTTTGGTTCTTGTGCTTGCTTATCAAGTGACCCTGCGGGAAATAGTTAATTTTATAAATAGATTGTTGATTTTTGACGATTTTTGGCTATTTTAGCCTTTTTCTTTTCTCGTTTTTTTCAATAACTTGGGTTTTGTGTTACAATTTTGAGCTAGAATTGTACACTATTTTTGTTTTTGGGCCTTTTTCTCCCGTTGTTTTTTTAAATAAAGTTTGGGTTGTGTTATGGGCGTATACACGAGTTGTGAAGCTATGGTTTCCCACAGGCACGTCGACAGCGGGCGACAGCGGCAACACCCCCCCGAGAATTTCAGGATTTTTTTACATTTTCTGGTCTTGTTCTTGCTTATCAATGGTCCCTGGGGGAAATAGTTAAACTATTTGAATTATATGGTTGATTTTAACGATTTTGGTTAAGTTTGGCCTTGTATTTTTCTCGTTTTTTTCAATAATTGGGTTTTGTTACACTTTTTGAGCTAGATGTGTGACACTATTTTGACTATTTGGCCTTTCCCGTTGTTTTTATAAATTTTGAGATTGTTTGTTATGGAGAATACGTCTAGTGTGAAACTATGGGTTTACACACTGCAACGGCGGACAGCGGCGACCCCACAGAACTTTCAGGAGTTTCACGCGCAACGGTTTTTTTTTTTCCTCTTTCGGGTGTGCTTGCTTATCAAATATGGGCCATGGTGAAAATATGAAAATTTTAAATTTTAGATTGTTGATTTTTACGATTTTTTGGTTATTTTGGGCACCTTTTCCCGTTGTTTTTCAATAAAGTTGGGTTTGGTGTCGAGTTGTAATGCAATTGAGCGGGGATTTGTATCTATTTGCGGGGAATTTGCTGTTCTCCTTCGTCCTTTCCCCGGGGTGTTTGATGTAAAAAAAGATGGGATGTTTGTGTACCTTGGCAGGACGGTAGTATGAATCGCATGGCGCGGACGAGTGTGAGCCTGGGGCTGTTTGCCTGTTGCTAGCGGCGACCCCCGGCGACAGCGCAAGACTGCTGATGTTTGCTCATTATTGGCTGCCTAGTTGAATTGGACCACACCGCTTTTGCGGAAATCGAAGATGTGGGTTTACTTAGGCAGACGTGTGCGACCAGAAAGGGAGGAAGTCCAAAGCTAACTAGCTATTTTAATACGGGGGCATGAGACCCTTGTTAAAGTATCGTATTTTTTGTCCTTAAATGTACTCCTTCATACAAGTGGCCGGGTAAAATATGATCTTGCGAGATTTCTATAGTCAAATTTTAAGTCATTTTGCAAGTTAAACACGCAGAAATGCAAGTTGGACGACCATTAATCACGTATAGGCATTATTTCAAATTAACCAACGCCGCCGCACTCCCGCCGAGTTTCATTTGTTTGTCCGCATCTATAAAACTTTCGGTACGGACCTGGAAACAAGGGTGAAACTGATCATTCTAATTTCTATCCTACAATGTTGCCCACCATAAAATGTTTCCCAAACATTTCCCTCTAATCGCCGTAATTTAACAGTTTTCTCTGAACAAATACGGGTGGAATTTTTTAAAAGATTTTTACTCCTTAACACAATAAACAACACAAACTCCTTATCATTTAACATGTGTTTTATAAACCGCACTTAACGAAACACAAACTCTAATCATTTTATATTTTTAATCATTTTATCCTTTTAACGCAATAAACTAACACAAAATCTATCTTTTAACATACTCATTTTATTTTCTTAACACAATAAACGAACACAAACCCTTATCATTTGCATGTTTTTAAACAATAAATCAATCCTTATCATTTCTCCTTCTTACGCAATTGACGAACATAACTACTTTTATCATTAACATGTTTTCTAAATAACATATTTTTCTCAACAAACAAGGGTGAAGATGGCCCCGATTTAAGTATATATTAATATATATATTTCACTGTCATAACTCTTCCGACCTACACATCATGTTAGCCTCACCTCGAGTATTTCACGATGTCCTGCAATTAGCAAACATTAGCTTATTCTTGGTGATGCCAATTTGACGAAATTGTTGTAACTATTTCCTGTAAAAGTCGGGTGTGTATCTTGGGGACGAGGCTTAAAACAATCCAAGGGTACAGTTGAATCGTTCTTTAACCCTCATAAAATGTCCGCATTGAAACTTTTTTCTATCGCAACGCAATTGACATGTTTTCTAAATAAAAAGGGTGAAGATGTGGTGGTTCTTTAAACGCAATTTACATGTTTTTTTTAACACTCCTTGACAAAGACTACAGTTTGCCTGGCAATTGAAATGGCTCTTTGAAAACAAATCTTCATCATATGCTCCTTACAAAGACTGCCATTATATCCCTTCTTTAGAAAACAAAGATTCAATTTTAATTGATCCTTCTAAGTTGAACCACCATTAATGTACCGTTTCCTCCAAACCAGCAGGGTGAAGTGGGAATCGATCTTTAACCCGCAAATAAATGTCGCAACCAGCAATTGTAAATGTTTTTCGAAGCATAATTTACTCGCATCGCAATTGCCGTGTTTTCTAAAACCAAGAAGGGTGAAAGTGGTGGGATAAAAGATATCCCCTTCTTGACATAAAAAACCCTGTAAACACAACTGCAATATTGAACATTCTTTAAACGGTGACCTGTTTTCTACACAGCAAGCAAAGGTGGAATTGAATCGTTCTTTCTCAACCAACCATCATTTACAAATTTTCGAAACAATAATTAACTCGCATCGCAATTATGATCCTTACAAACTGACAAAATCCATTATATCCTTCTTTAGAAGACAAAGATTCATTTAATGATCCTTCTAATTTGAACCAGTATGAAGTAACCTGTTTCCAACCAAGCAAGGTGAAGAAGTTTGAATGCGTTCTTTAACCTGCCGGGCAATTAAAATGTCCGCAGAAAATGTTTACTAACAGAGTTTACTCGCATCGCATTGACATGATTTCTAAATACCAATACCCAAAGGGGGTTCGTTCTTTAAACACAAACCGTTCCATTTAATTTTGAAACTCAATTAAACGTGTTTTCTACAAAGTTTACCAGTTTTCTTCTAGTCAAAATTTAGAATTCAATTTAATGATCCTTCTCAGTTGATCATTCCTCACGTGTTTCCAAACAAAGCAAGGGTGAATGTTGTGAATCGTTTTATATAACCCAAAATTAAAATGTTTTCCAAACATAATTTACTCTCGCATCGCAGTTGAATCGTTCTTTAAAACCCCATTACATATTTTCTAAACATAAGTTTACTCGCATCGTATACTCCATTATTATCCTTTTAGACCACACAGATATTTAACCTCGTTCTTTAGCAAAACAAATCCTAAGATTGATAAAACACACAATGGTTAAGGTAAAACAAGATACAATTTAAGGATCCTTCTAAATAGAATCATTCTTAACGTTTTTCCAAAACAAGCAAGGGTGAATTTGAATCGTTCGTTAACCCCGTAAATTAATGTTTACAATGGTGATGATTGTCGTTCTTTAAGATATCCTTCTTAATATAAACCATTATGTAACACAAACTGCAAATATTGAACTGTTTTTTTAAACATGAGCATGTTGTCTACCAGCAAGTAAGGGTGGAGTTGAATCGTTTTTTAACCCACAATTAAAATGTTTCTTCTAAACATAAGGTACTGGCATCGCAATTGACATGTTTTCTAAAAAATCATTCTTAACTTGTGTTTTCCAAAACAAGCAAGGGTGAAGTGGAATCGTTCTTTAATACGCCAATTAAATGTTTAAATGTTTGAGATGGGTCGGTCTTTAAAGATATCCTTCTTAATATAAACCTATGTAAAACACAAACCACTGCAAATATTTAACAATGTTTTTAAACATTGAGTCAGTTTTCTTACACAGCAAGTCAGGTGGAGTTGATCGTTCTTTGAAAACAAAAACCCCGTCAATTAAAATGTTTCTAAACATAATTTGCTGGCATCGCAATTAACCATGTTTTTCTAAAAACCCCAATAAAGGTTAAGATGGGTAGTTCTTTTAAAGATATCCTTCTTAACAGAAAAACATCTGTAATCACAAACTGTAGAATATTGACATGTTGGGTAAACATTGAAGCATGTTTTTCTACACAAAGGTGAAGATGGGTCGGTCTTCAAAGATTCAATTAATGATCCATTCGATATAAGTTGAACATTCTACGTGTTTTTTCCAAAACAAGCACGTGTGAATGTCTTTTACCCATTAAATAAACGTTTTTTCAATGGCAAGATTGTGGTCGTTTCTTTAAAGGTATCCTTCTTAATATAAACCATTATTATCACACACTGTATAGATATTGACATGGTTTTGGATAAACATTGACATGTTTTTTAAACAGTGTGAAGATGGGTGAAGTTGAATCGTTCTGAACCTGCAAATCAAATTTTACATGGTAAAGATGGGTCGTTCTTTAAAGTAATGCCTTCTTTAATATAAATCATAATGTAAACACCAACGGCATTTTTAACATGGTTTAAACTTGAGCATGTTTCTACACACAAGCAAGGGTGAAGTTGAAATGTCTTTAACGCCGCAATTAAAACTTTCTAAACTATTTGCTGGCAATCGCAAATTGCTCATAACCATAGACTGCATAACGCCAGGGATGAAGGTAAAACAAAGATTCACTGAATGATCCTTCAATTGAATCATTCTTAACGTGTTTAATACTAAACTTTAAGTTGAATCTTCTTAACTCTAGAATCTTGGAATGCGTTCTTTAGAAAACTCAAATATGTCCTACAAACACTTCTATTTCTTTATAAAACAAAGATTTAATTTATATGTTCCTCTAAGTTGCATCATTCTTAACGTGTTTTCCAAACAAGCAAGGGTGAAGTTTGAATCGTTCTTTACCCTCAATTAAATGCCTCTAACCATTCTTTACTCGCATCGCAGTTTAATCGTTCTTCAACCCGCGCAATAAAATATTTTCTAAACATAATTACTCGCATCGCAAACTCCATTATTATCCTTCTTTAAGAAACAAAGATTCAATTTAATGACCCGTCTAAGTTGTTGCCAACAACAATCTGGAGCTCGCGCTGTCGCCTCCTCCGAACTGTTAATTTCGTGTGTCGCCGCTGCCAATCATCCTTAATGTGTTTCCAAAACAAACAAGTTATTATGAGGTTATGAAATGCACCTCTAACTTTTTTTTCTGAAAGTTTAGTCATTCTTCACCGCAAACTTTAACCAATAAGGCGGAATATGGGTCGTTCTTTAAGATAGTCCTTCTAATGCAAACCATATGTAATGATAACTGTAGATATTGAACATGTTTGTAAACAATTGAGCATATTTTCTAAACAAGGGGAAACTTGGATGGGTCGTTCTTACAAAGATTCAATATCGCCGAAGCACTTTATAGAATGGGGTTTGGAATGAATCCATTCTATCATATTTCTATCAAAACTTTATATACTATAAAATTCGGGCCACCCCCTTTAATCCCTACAAGATGCAAATCATGAAATATCGTGATTAGCCCCACAATTACCTAGATAGGGACAAGCATACGGGGCAGCTTATTTGTGATACTCATATAATGTTTACTAACAAACACTTGCCTTAGGATTATTGCGTACATATGGGGAGTATTACCCTTTTCGTTTCATTGAACGTTTAAAAACTGGAACAAGTTTTTTACCATTCCTTTGATCGAATGGATATAATATCTCCATAAGTCCCTATCCTAAACTGTACCGTTGGCTATAAATCCGCGCTGTTGCCGCTTCTCCGCTGTTGCCTGTAAAATCTGAACTTCGCACTGTCCACCGCATCCAAACTTTCACACACAGCCGTCGTCGACGCATTCAACTTTTTCATAATGTTGAAACTCGCGGCTGCCCAACTTTTAAAACAAGAGGTGGAGGAAGGGGTACCAACCCTTTTTAAGTCCTCTGAATCAAATGCTCCAGTGGTTTAGAACTACTAAAACATTCGCGCTGTTGCCGCTGTCGCCGCTGTTTGCCTGCAAAGTGAAGCTCGCTCTGATGCCGCATTCGCGACTTTTAAACAGGTATATGTAGGGGAAAACCCTTCCTTAGTCCTCTTATAAAAAAGAATCAAAATCAATCATTCTCGCTGTTACCGCTGTCGCCGCTGTTGCCTGTAAAATCTGGAGCTTCGCGCTGCCCAATTTTTTTAAACAGAGGAGTGTGGGGTCCAAACCCCTTCCTTAGTCCTCTGATAAACTTAATCATTGACCGAACAACAAGCAGCACCTGTTGCCGCTGTCGCCCGCTTTGCCTTAATCTGGAGCTTCGCGCGGTCTTCGCTGCCCAATTTTTACAGGAGGCAGTGGGGGGTCCACCCCCCTCCTTAGTCTTTGATAAAAATGAACTCACAGGCGATATGAACAACAATCATTAGGCGCTGTTCCGTGTCGCCGCTGTTCCTTCAAAAGCTGGAGCTTCGCGCTGTCGACCGCTGCCAATTTTTAACAGGCGGAGGGGGGGGGGGGTCCAAATCCCCTTCCGTATCTTTTGATAAGAATGACTCAACGGGCTAGAACCACCATCATTAGCGCTTGTTGCCGCTTGTCGCCGCTGGTGCCTAAAAATCTGGAGCTTTGCGCGCTGTCGCCGCATCCAACTTTTTTTAAAGGTCCATGTTCGCGCTGTCGGACCGCAGCAATTTTTTCCGTAAAGGTCAACTTTCGCGCTGTCGCCGTTGCCCAATTTCTAACCGGAGAGTTGGGGGTCCCACAACCCCTTCCTTATTCCCTCTGATAAAAAACGAACAATGGACCAAAACAACAATCATTGCACGCCGTTGCCGCTGTCGCCGCTAATGCCTACAAAATCTGAGCTTCGCCCGGTCGACGCTGCCCAAATTTTTAAACAGGAAGGAAGTTTGGGGGGTGGGTGGTCCAGACCCCCTTCCTTATTCTTTTGATACAAAATGACTCACGGGATAGAACAACAATCATTAGCGCTGGTGGCGCTGTCGCCGCTGTCGCCGCTGTTGCCTACAAAACCTGGAAGCTTTCCGCGCTGGTCTCCGGCATCCGACTTTTATAAAAGGTCCAATTTCGCTCTGTCGCCGCTGCCAACTTGTTCAATGAAGGTTGAAATTTCGCGGTTCTTTGTCGCCGCTGCCATTCTTTAAACAATGTAGAGGTGGTGGTCCAACCCCTCCTTAGTCCTTTGATACCAATGACCACGGAGCTCTAACAACTCAAAACGATCACAATGGGGAAATCTTCAATGTGTTCAATTGAACTCACCAAGTCGACCACTTCTTAATTGTAAAGAAATACTCATTCATGCGAAAACGTTCAATATAAAAGATCATTTAAAAAAACAAAAAATCCGGTGTAATAATTTCATTTGCAATATTTTCGATGAGATAAGTCCTAACTGTCAGACGTATAAGTTTGCGGCATAAATTAAGGTTTTTAAAACCGGCCACCCTTCGAAACACTCCGGCGATAAAACACCGCTTTTTCAACACCATGAGGCCTTGTTCAGCACTAACTATAGCCCTCGCGCTGTCGCCGCGTGCTAGTTTGTAAAAGGGAGGTTTAGCTTCGGTTGTCGCTGTATGGTAGGGTATTCTAAAGGTACTACTCCAATTTTTACTCATGGTTTTGTGTTAGTAATACATGGAAAGAAAAGTCTGTTGTAAAGCAATATATCATTGCCAAGAGCAATTTCTTAAGGTTGATTAAAAAAGGTTTTTTTTTTTTTTTTTAATTTTTTAGGTTTTTTCTTTTTTTAATTTGAATAAAAGCACCCATTTTCCTGACTACAGCTGCAATCTTGTGCGAAACTGTTAGGACACTTTGGGGGAGCGGGGAAAAAGGGGTAGAAGTCCCCTTGATGCAAATAAGGTATTGCCATTCATTCGCGTCAGGCACTACTGCACAACGTCTCAGCGCATGACGGAATCATTTGTATACCGTCATTTGCTCATTAAACGTCTACCCCTTTTCCCCACTCCCCTAAATCATTGTTGGCTGATATTGGTCCCTGTGAAATGGTAGTGCTGTATGTTTACCTCCACATTGCTTGGTGGGGGCAGGAAGGGAGTAACACATGTAAATAAATGTTAACCTCAAAGAGATTGGCTAACAAAATACTCCTACTTAGGTAGAAAACGGGTCATAAATCTCATGTCCCAACGATTCTGCACATATCTCGGTAACTTGCATTAGTTTCTATTCACGCCAAATCTATAAAGACCTGATTCATTGGTTCGCAACTTTTTATTGTTAGCAAATCCAAGCAAGTTTAGCTTTTATACCCATAATCAAGAACTATAAATGAAACGATAATTAAGTTCATATCTTTTCTATTCATCACGTATCTAATATCATTATTTTTCATCGCAAACTGTTTCTTTCTTGCCAATTATTGTTTTGCTCAAGAACTTAGAAATTCGATCTCATTTAAATAAATTCGTTACAATATAAAAATGTTGTTTTTATTGATGGTTTTGAGTATGAGTATAAAAGTTAAAGTTGCATTTTTGACATTGAAGTCGTAAACCAAGAGAGACTTTTCTTGTTCCCCGCCTTATTGATTTGGTGCAAATATATAGAAACTGATGGAAAGTTTAGGCACACTAAATATAAGATACGCCCTTTTTTATCAATTGTGAGTGACATATCAATTTACTAAGGACTGACCTCAAGAACGCACAACAAATAAGCGATGAATTCCCATATTCTCCCGATGACCATCATTGTATGTTCTGCATTTGCCACGATTCTGTGTACAAGAACAGGTCAATGGGGTTTAAAACAACAACAACCACACACAGAAGCGAGGAAACCAAAACCACTTCCGTTGGCGAATCAACATAAATACAGTATTATTGCTGTATTTCCAATCCGGCCCAAATACTATCATTTACAAATACTTACTGTAAATTGAAATCTAATTTTTTTTACAGTGTAATAATTCGTTTTTGTCGTAAATGGTGGACATTGTGTGCTCTTAATAATAACTCGGTGTCGCTTAGAGCTTACTTACTTACTTACTTCTTACTTACCTACTTACACGTCCTTTACCCCTATACGAACCAATTCACTATCAAGATGAGCGAATGCCAGACAATCGATTTGGCACCGCTTTTATCAATATTGGACGCCTATATCGAACAAAGTTTACGAGATCGCACTGGTGCGGCATCAACGTCCCTGTCATCATAATTTGGCACCATTGAAAAATTATCGCAACTATTAAACATGTGTACAAATTTTAGAACTTTTAGAAATGTATTTGTTGTGTAGCTTGTCTTATTAAATCTACCTTATCTGATATGTAAATAGATGAAATAGGCATATTTTAAAAATCAGGGAGAAGCACTGACTTGGTTGTTCTGTCAGATATTTATAACTGATGTTTTTGTATTAAACCTTGAATGATAAACTTGCCAACATTATTAGAGATATGTGGCCGCCAGTTGACAACTACGCCAATTAAATCTACAACTTCTAAATTGTCACTCTGTCAGTTTCCACAAGAACTTCTTTGAATAGTTCGATATATGCATGAACCAAATCAATTTTTTACCAATTTTGATCAATAACTAAATCGTAAATTGATGAGGGTTGTCAAAAGGTCGTCTCTTTTGTAGATAATAAAGTTTTTTGGGCATTACACATAGCTGACATTATCTGGCGCCACTTGAATGTATTGTCAAATACGACACTATGTATAAGAACCCGGAATATAGAAACGATTTCAATTGCAATAGCCTACATATTAATAAGTTTGACTACAACCTTGTCCCCTGAAATTGTCTTCCCTCCCCAAATCCCCCCTACGCTTCCCGTGCCCCTCGCCCCACTAATTTAAAGAAATAATGTTACATCTTTTTAACACTGATAGTGATTGGCAAATATTTATCAATAAAATAACTGAAAACATTACCATTAGGTCATAATTTGACACTCCTTTGATTCGATTATTATTTTCTTGATCCTGGTGGGCGAGGTCAATTTATCTTTATTGGAAAGGTTCCTCTATACCCCCCTCCCCTCACTTTTTCCTGATGAAAAGGGACGGGAGGTCTTTGGATGTAGGGGGAGATAGCTGATGTGACCCGTGCTGCCGGTGCTCTTTTTGGGTTTTCGGATCATTTTCTAGTCTCCCTAACTACGGGAGGGGTGGAAGGGTGTAAGGTCGCATTGGTTGACGTGGGGGGGAGGGAGTGGTGGCGTGGGGTGTCGGGTGGGATGGGGTAGATTGGGTACGTGGTCGGGAAGGCTTTGATGGGGGGTCTGTGGGAGGGGGTGTGTGCTTTGGGGTGTTTACGTTTTTGTTTGTTCGGGTCTCACTGTTTCTACACTTGCGCCGATCTTCACTCGGGTGTTTGTGTAGGTGGTAATGTTAATGACGTACGATGTAAATGGACATACCGTTCCACATTTATGTTCTCATTTTAAAAAAACCAAAATTCGCTTATTTTTTTTTCAAAATTTTGGTGATTATTTGCCAAAAAATGATCGGATTTTGACCAACTCCGTTTTTCTTCTGCCGGTTGTTGTTGTTGGGGTTGGGGGTGGTGGAGAGAGAGACTGGGGAAAGAAAAAAGTGCCCCCAACCCCTCCAGGGTTTGGATTAGATAGGCAAATTGAGTAGCTCTGTTGCTTTATTTGCTGCATTTGCCTTTGTGTGCTTGCTTGTTAATCACTACTATAACTGGTTTACTGCAATAAATACGGACTTCTACCCCATAGATTTCAAATTCGAAATTTCATTTCCCAACCCCTCCAAAATCGGTTGTTTGACCAACCTCACCGATCAAATTTTAGTACTCCCCTTATTGAAGGATATGATTACTCTTTGGGGATGGATAGG
Source organism: Ophioderma brevispina (assembly GCA_023653785.1). Classification (NCBI taxonomy): domain Eukaryota; kingdom Metazoa; phylum Echinodermata; class Ophiuroidea; order Amphilepidida; family Ophiodermatidae; genus Ophioderma; species Ophioderma brevispina. Next base: position 20,326 of record JAMKCH010029023.1, read on the forward strand.
AAAGCAGCGTATAATATCACATCATTGTGCTTCACGACAAATAATCAGTGCTGTTGGCATAGCAATACATTTCCTGCAATATAACCTAATTACACATAATTAATAATAATAATGGATAAGATGCGGAACACAACAGGATTCAGTGCATAGGCACTTTATGTAAACACTGCTTGGATCATTAGGACCATACCATAAACATAAAAATCTCCCCCATGTGGGAAATCTTCACAGTTTTTGTATTATCAAACAAACTAACAAAACCATCTGAAATAGTTTTGAGTTATTCAGTCGGCCAAAGTAAAGCTAAAACAAGCAATGGTGACTATTTTTAAATGTCTGCCACATGTATTGCCTTTGCCGATTTACAGTTGTATTTGGCATTGCTGTGTAACATAAATTGTCTGCACTTAGTAACATCAAACAAATTGGTATTGATTGCCTATTTACCATGTTTTATGTTGCCTTGCTGCGTGATTAAAAGCTATGCTGTGGTAGAAAAAGATTATACATATTCCGTCGATGAAAATTGGTAAAATAGGGAATTGGCAGCCATTTGGAAAAAGAACGCATTGGAAATCGAATAGTTACCCATAATAAATTTCTATTTTAGGCATTGCTCTGGGCACAAAATCATGTTTTGGTTAGCCCACAAACAAAAAAAAACAAAGCACCATTTTAGTACATCCAAAGAGTAAAATACCAGAAATGGCAGCCATTTTGGAAAATGGTGCCAGTTTGTTACACGAAAAATCTGCGATGCCCTATAGCCAAAACTCATTCTTAGAACATGCCCAAACCGTGTGCAAAATTTCATGCTTTATCACCAAAGTGCACATTCATCACATATCTACTCTCTAAGCCCCCCGATGGAGACAACAAAAAACAACAGCATATAGAAGGACATGCCCATAGCCTATAAGGTATTGCCATTCATCCGTCAGGCACTACTGCACAACGTCATACAGCGCATGACGGAATCAGTTGTAATACCTTCATTTGCATCAATGAAACGTCTACACCTTTTCCCCGCTCCCCTAAATCACAATGTTGGCTGATATTGGTACCTGGGATATGGTTAGTTCTGTATGTTTGCTCCCAACAATGCTTGGTGGGGAGGAAGGAGGGGGAGTAACAAAGGTAAATAAATGTTAACCTCAAAGAAAGCATGTGCTAACAAATACTCTACTTAGGTAGTAAAACGGGGTCAGAAAGAAAGTTCACTGTCCCAACGAATTCTGCACAAGATTGTAGGTAAATTGCAGTAGTTTCTATGCACGCCAAATCAGTAAGACGATGTCCATTGGTTCGCAACTTTTATTGTTATCAAATCAAGCAAAGTTTAGTTAACCCATAATCAGAATATAAATGAAACGATAATTAAGTTCATCTCTCAATTCATCAAGTAGTTCTAATATAATTATTTTTATCGCAAAACGGTTTCTGCAATTATTGGTTTGCTCAATAACTAACAATTCGGATTCATTTAAAATTCGTCACAATATAAAATGGGTGTTTTTATTGAGGATGTTGAGTATGAGTATAAAAGTAAGTTTCATTTTGAAATTGAAAGTCGTAAACAAGAAGACCTTTCTTGTTCCCGCATTATTGATTTGGGACAAAATATATAGAACATGATGGAAGTTTAGCACACTAAATATAAGATACGCCCTTTTATCAAATGTGAGGAAATTATCAATTTAATACAGGAATGACCTCAAGAACAGGCCACAACAAATGAAGCGATTGAATTCCATATATTCTCCCGATGACCAATCATTGTATGTGCATTTGCCACGATTCTGTGTACAAGAACAGTCAATGGGGTTTAAAACAACAACAACAACAACAACAACAACAAACAGAAGCGACGGGGAAACCAAAACCAACTTAGTTGGAGATCAACTAAAATACGAGTATTTTGCTTGTATTCCAAATTACGGCCAAAAACATCATGTCAATATCTTACTGTAAATGACATCTAATTTTTTTTACAGTGTTAATAATTCGTGTCGTAAATGGTGACATTTGTGTGCACTTCTTACTAATAATAAACTCGGTGTCGCTTAGAGCTTACTTACTTACTACTTACTTACTTACTTACTTACTTACTTACTTACACGTCCTTTACCCCTATACGAACCAATTCACTTCAAGATGATGAGCGAATGCCAGAATCGATTTGGCACCGCTTTTGATCAATATCTGGACTCCTATATCGAACAAGTACGAGATCGCACTGGTGCGGCATAAACGTACTGTATCATAATTTGCACCATTGAAAATATCGCAAACGATGAAACATATTTGTACTAATTTTAGAACATTTTAGAATGTTTCGAATGTTTTTTTGAAAATCAATGAAAAACCTAAAATAATAAATATTAAATAGATTAAATAGGAGTATATTTAAAAATCAGGGAGAAGAAACTGACTTGGTTGTTCTGTAGATATTTATACTGATGTTTTTGTATTAAACTGAAGTGATAACTTGCCAACATTATGAGAGATATTTGGCGCCAGTTGAAACTAGCGCCCAAATATCAATCTACAATTTAAATTGTCACTGTCAGTTCTAAAGAACTTCTTTGAATAAGTTCGAGATTGCCATGACCAAATCACATTTGTACAAATTTTGATCAATAAACTAAAATCGTAATGGAGAGGTGTCAGAGGTCGTCTCTTTTTGTAGATAAGAAAGTTTTGGCATTAAACATTATTGACATTATCTGGCGCACTTGAACGTAGTGTCAAATACGAAACCTATGCTATAAAACCGGGAATATAAACGGATTTCAATTGCAGAGCCTACAAGTAATAGATCTTATTGGTTAAATGTTGTTTAAAATACACTCAATCATAGCTCTTAAAGTGCACAAATAAAATTAAATTAAAGGAAAGAAATATGTTACATATTTTAACATGATACGTGATTGGCAAATATTTATCAATAATAACTGAAAATATCATTACATTGTTTATGGACACTCTGATCGATTATTATTTGCGGATCAATTAGTAACAGTAAATATCATGCCTCTAACCACAAGAAGACACTGTCATTATGCTTGAAATCCGTAGTTGGATCATTGGCGGAGCCAGACCTCTTTTCGGGGGGGGGGGGGGTTCATTTTTTGAATAAGTGAAATTCCTGGGGGCTAAATATTCAAAAATTGGTCTGGAGATTTTAAACCAAAATCAGCTTATTTTTTTTCAAAATTTGGTGATTATTTTGCCAAAAATCGTCGGATTTTGACCAACTCGTTTTTCTTTCGGCCGGGTGGGGTGGGGGTGGAGGTGGTGGAGAGAGAGACTGGGGGAAAGAAAAAAGCTGCCCCCAAACCCCTCCATGGTTTGGATTAGATATGCAAAATTGAGTAGCTCTGTTGCTTTATTTGCTTGCATATTCGTTTGTTTGCTTGCTTGTTAATCACTACTATAACTGGTTTACTGCAATAAATGACGGACTTCTACCCATAGATTTCAAATTCGAAATTTTCATTTCCACCCCTCCAAAAATCGGGTTGTTTAACAACCTCAACGATCAAATTTAGTATCTCGATGAGTGAATGACAAAAATCAATTTAGGAGCGATTTTAATCGATATCTAGACACTTATTGAGCACCGCCATTATTTATCACCAAATATATAACAAATTTGTAGTAATTTTAGAATACGACGAACGTGTTTTGTATACGGATATAGTACACACACTGTTAAAAATGTTCCTAATTTTACCAGACTATACCTTTTAAATTACGGTAAACCCCAATTATTCAATAATCTTCACGCTTTATTATCTATAACTAACATAAAATTACAATTTGGAAGCAGAAAAATGTAAATAAACGGTGGCTAGAAAATAATTCCGTAATATTACGTTCTTTTTGTAACTTACTTGTTTTTAATGTAAGAATATGAACTATGAAAATCGTTTTACCTATAAAATGTGTTAAATAACGTCGTAACATCATTTTTAAAAAATGCAAAATCTTATTTTAGCTATCATTTTTAAAAATAGTTTAAAAACTCTTTTCCTCCTTCTTGTATCATATTTAGTTTAATTTGGAAAAAAAAGTAGTACACGCATATTAAATTTATATAATTTTAGCATCTGCTATAAGTAAAGTCATGTATAGTGTAGTGGATAAGGTTTAGGGCTTGTAATCGTAAGGCCGTGGTTCGAATCTATGTAAGGTACATGTATTAATTTTATTCATATGATGATTAAGCAAATGTTGACACTAGAATATGTATATTACCATATAAAACAAAGCGTATAAACTGATTTATATTTCTTCACGTTTTCCCTTTGTTTATTGCCTTTTTTCTCAAAATTGTTTGCCTGAAATATAACTTTTTACAACCACGTGGTAACGTAAATACAACGTTTGTATGATGTCATAGCTACAACATGAAAATTTGGTCAGAGGATTGTTAATAACGTTTTAATTCTTAATATCTCAAAAAACAGCGGAGATTTTACGCCGTTATTTTACATTCAATGGTTTCGTATTTTTACGGCACCAGTTATTTTACGTTCTGCATGTAGTGAGTCCCAGCTGCTAGTCAAATGCCTGTTTTTTAAAGGTTTATTTTTAACAGTGCATATGCCTTGAGGAATAAACTTAGGAGAGATATTTAATGTATTGTGTTCTTCTTATTGGTTCTTAACTGTCGATATTTTTTGGGTAACAATTATTACATTCTTTTATATATACATATTATTCCAAATTTACTTGAAGTAAAATTTTTGTTAAAATACATTAATAAATCAGTTGATTTTAATGTTTGAATTTTATGAGAAAAACCAAGACAATACAAATATTGGATCTACAAGTGCAAGACCTTCCTCTCCCTTCCTCTATAATAGTTTGTATTTGTTATGATATTTCAACGCACAGGTCGAATTAGTAATGAACATGATGGTGTAAAATCAGTGTAAACATAAACAATTCCAATGTTTTTTCTTTCTTGGTTGTGGCACACTTTTTTGGGCTTATGACGGACTTATAGCACTTTTAAACCAACAATTAGTTGGGTTTCTTTTAATGGCAGGGACGGGAATTTCTGAACGTGTCGAAGGTACGTAGGTGTGTGAATTAATTTTCATTGTAGATTTTCTGTTCAGAAAATTTCGGGTTTCTGTTTACTTTTGTATCACCTTAAAAGTATCGTGTTTCTATTTGATATTGTATATTATATTTGTATAAAAACAAAGATTCTGATTTGTTTTGATTTCTTTGTTTTTAATTATTATTTCCAAGTGATTTTTAGAATTACTATATCTCCACGTAAAATGTGCAAAATATTTCCACCTAACACCGCAAAAGAAAATACCGCCTAAAATCTGCTTATCTGCAAATTGTAACATCTTATCGATAATTGTGTTGTTCTTATCTTTCTTGTTCTTTTTTTTGTTTTATTTCGTGAATTATCTTGATCAGAAATAGCTTGCGTAGGTCATAAAGGGTATCAAAAGTGGGGCTCCTCTACAACTTTTTTACGTGATGTATTACCTCATCTCTTCAATAGTTCATAGAACACTGAGAAATTAACGATGGTCTCCACGGCCAAATTCTCAAATTCCCAACTAACGTTACCAGAATGGACCATATTTTAAAAATTGGGAAATGAACTGAATGCATCTTTAGAAAACGACTTATTTTTAAGAAACATACTATAAAAATAACTCAAGTGGCCATTATTAGTACCGAATTTGAGGCAATTTTGAAAAATCACTGACCTTGTGATAATTTTGAAAATAAATTACTGATTGGTTACTACCGGCATATCGTGAAACCCGTACTTTCATGTGACACTTTGTCACATCACACACATATGCCGATACGAGTGTATTTATCACATACATTTTGAAATGTACCAAACAAAAGAAGCACTCCAATCATTGGTTAAAATCGGAATAATCGTAAAAATGATACTTGAAAGAATCTTACCTTATGAACGTTGGTCCCATCATTTGCCTAGTAATAGTGAAAATCGTCCGACAAGGAAGCATTCCGTCTTAGACGCAGTTTAATATACTTTGGCATAGTGGACGGTCTCTGTATGCTGAGGAAAAATAACAGTAATTTTTTGTGAAGAACCAACAAGACTAATTATATTACAGTCATTTTCATCACATTTTTATTGCAAACACAAGTCCAATTATATGCTTTTTGGAAGTTTGGTGGCCCTGAAACGAGCCGTTGGGATTTTGACAGAAAATGGCTACTCTTCATGGTGCCATTCTTCTTCGTAGCCTTCTTTGTCGGACTTCTTGGCGACCTTCTGGTGTCCTCTTTTTGGTCTTCTGGCGGACGTTGGCTTAATGCCTTCTTAGCGGGGTCTTTGACTTTTGGTGGTGGTCTCTTTGCCTCTGGCGGCCTTCTTGGCGTGCAGCGGCCTTCTTGGCAAGCAAGCTTCTTCTTCGTCATCTCCATTTTTGCTTTCTCTGGGCGGGGGGGGCCTTTTTTTTTTTTGCCTTAGCTGCCTTGCGACGAGCTTCTGCCTTTGCCCTTCATGGACTTTGTCTTCTTCATCGGTCATCTTTTCCCATCTTAAATTTGCCCCACGCTCCTTTGCCAGAGACTTGGATGAGTGTGCCTTTGGCGACACAGGACTTTAAGGCGCCGCTTTAGATGAGGGCCACAGCTGACATGTCGACCTGTATGGGCAAGCGATAGATCTTGATCTTTAGTGAAGATGAGCCACCTCTTTCCTTCAGAGCCATGATGGCTTCTTTAATCATGACAGCGCAAGTTGGATGGGTTGCTGGGTCGTTGCCTTTTTATGCATCTTCTGTCCTTTAATACCGGCCATGCGAAAATGTAGGATTGTTAGTAACTCGAAGAGAAACGAAATGCATCTTGCTATTAAACAATCATAAAAAATGACTTAACAGTGCCAGCGACTCGTGTACTGATCAGTGTTGCGGACGGGTTGTAATCGCTTCGTTATTGACCACTCCCTTCGCAGCGTTTTTCTTACCTTGTTAGCTTTTGACCAAAATGTTGGTAGTAGTTCAACTTTAAGTAGTGTTTACTTATGGACTGTATGTGCTGAAGTAATATTTCCCTGCATTACCCGAAAAGCTGATATCAAGCACTTTACAGGGATACCAAACAACGTAATTTCTTAACTACCCAATGCAAAGCGAACAAAACTGTCACAACCTTTCTAAAATTGCTATATTTTCCATCAAAAAATTAAAAACTAATTTAAACATGCAAAAGGATTCTGGCCATTAAAATTGATGAAACTAGTTAACAAAGCATATTAAAAATATTAATTCACATAAATTAATCAATGTTCGCTGTTTGGATAAAGTTATTAAACATCGATCCCCAATGCAGAAAAACGAACTAACACAAAGGTTTCGGTCATTTTAGCACTACATGAGAATAGACGGTCACTTTAAAATATTTATAATATAAATATCTAAGACAGAAAATATATTATATGGGCTGCTAAATAATCAATTTTAAATAGGAATAAGTTTGTAGAATTTCCATAAGTTATATTTTGCAACTGATTCTTTCAGACTTATCACTTTTAAGGTATGTTAGGATAGCTATACTTGTTACAGACATGCAAAAATCCGATTTCCGTATAGACACACATTAGAATTGGGGGGAAATTCAATTATTCACCAAAAAAAGTTAGGAATATCCGATTTTCATGTGGGGGTTTGGCTTTACATCAAATGAGTAATTAATAGGGATATTGGTAAATAATGGCATTTAGTTATTTATTTTATTTGTTTGTACTTCTTGCACTCAAATTGAAACATTGGCTTTTAGTTCAAACTTGAAAGTCCAAATTAGGATACGGTACATATTTACCGAATGTTCATGCATATAGGAGCAATAATCATTTTATATTCAAATATGAAAAATGACCTCGATCGTGTTACCGTAATAATCTTTACCTAATATCTACTAAAACAATTTTGAAGTGGATACGGTAAAGTATACATTTTCTTAATCCTGGAGACCAGAAGGAATTTGACATAATTTCAAATTGATTGCACTAGTTTGATTTTATTTACCCCAGTTGAACATGACCACACACGGGACTCCTATTGGATAGTGGTAAAATTGTGTAAAATGTATATAAATTTAAGGTTTTCAGCTGAAAACATGCCGGTGTTTTGAGAGAGAAAAATTAGCATTTGCAACAAATTAAACTGTTCCTAAACATTCCTGTGGTATTCACCTGTGTTATTGATTTAAAAAAATACATATTGGTTATTAGGTCTGTGAATACACATTTCTTTAGTTTACCATGCAGGTTTCTTAACCATCAGCAAGATGGATATGGCTACATATTGAACGGACAATTTGTATTGATTTAAGGTAAAGTTTACCGCCTACTCTGAGTAGGGCTCCCGTGGGCCATTTTGTAAGCATCAATATTGAAGTCTCGCTTCATGTACGAATGTGTTTTTATAAGTTTCAGTTTCGGTTTCAGTTTATTATTTTCCATACAAAATCAGATTACAATAAATGGACATAATGGAGGGAGAACCAGTCAAAGCAGAGCTCGATCGTACTGGTCACCCTGGACAATACAGTGCAAAGACAAGGACATGATATAAGACAAAGGACATGGTGTATGTACAAGACATAACAAGACAAAGGTGCAAATGTAAACAGAGAAGTAGAATTAATAATATCACATGGAATGGTTCGCCATAATAAGGGACCCTGACACCGTAGCGTATTTCGGGCTAAGTGAGTGTTGAAGTTAGCCAAACGATACTCCCTTTTTTTTTTTTTTTTTTTTTTCAAACTTGAAAGTCCAAATTAGGATACGGTACATATTTACCGAATGTTCATGCATATAGGAGCAATAATCATTTTATATTCAAATATGAAAAATGACCTTGATCGTGTTACCGTAATAATCTTTACCTAATATCTACTAAAACAATTTTGAAGTGGATACGGTAAAGTATACATTTTCTTAATCCTGGAGACCAGAAGGAATTTGACATAATTTCAAATTAATTTATTTACCCCAGTTGAACATGACCACACACGGGACTCCTATTGGATAGTGGTAAAATTGTGTAAAATGTAAAAAAAAAAATCCCCGACCTCCAACGACTGCAAAAAAATCTTCACGGAAGTTATTAAGTTTGCACCTATATATACTTAAATTGTCGAAGTTATTAAGTCTGCACCTATAATATACTTAAACTGTCGAAGTTATTAAGTCTGCACCTATAATATACTTAAACTGTCGAAGTTATTAGGTCTGCACCTATAATATACTTAAACTGTCGAAGTTATTAAGTCTGCACCTATAATATACTTAAACTGTCGAAGTTATTAAGTCTGCACCTATAATATACTTAAACTGTCGAAGTTATTAAGTCTGCATTAATATACTTTATTATTTAATATACTTAAACTGTCGAATATTTAATTATTTTTATATTGATAAAATATACGATATCGGCTGGTTGCGTTTAATTTCCGAAGTTTGGCAAAGATGTGTGAAGCTGTACGGATTTTCGTCAAATGTGTCCACTATACAAATAATTGACCAAAACGCGCCAAATTACACACAATTTCACACGGAAACGTAGAATTTCGTGAACTGTCAACTTTTACAAACTAGCATGAAATCGACAAAACACGTGCAAAAGTTGACAAAGTTTAATACCTGGGGGTATAGCAAAGTTGTTAGAAATTACTGAAAAGTGTACACAGATTTACTCCATCTGAGAAATGTTAATATAATTTCAGGTACATTTATTTTTTTATAGGTTTAAATGCATTTTAATACATTCTGCCACTGAATTGACCATCGGACTGCAACAAAGGTCGAGTTAGAGTATTGAATTATCGATCAAAGCCTCAAATGTTGTTGGTTAAGCGTCATGGAAACGGCGTCCCATGCAAAGTTTCCACGAATAATAAGCATAAAGTTTATCTAATAAAACTGTCTTTATCATGTATTGAATGCTATTCATACCAGAATTGAATGTCCAGCAGAGTTTAATTTTACCCTGAAAAAGTTACACAACTAGTAATGGTAGTAACATTTTTGTAAAGAAATTTGATTTAATATCTTAAAGTATTTTCCTTTAAGATGTTTACTTTTGGCGGTATGAAATTTACAAATGACAAACAATAGGGATAAATGTACTAAGATTAATAAACTTGAGGCGTGACAGCTATTTTTTTTTAAATCATCAGTACAATCGTATAGTCTGAACATTTGCAATGCTTGAACCATATTGGGATGTAAGCTGAGTTTCTTCGGATAAATTAGATTGAATGTTTGTATTTTTATTTTGTTCTTTTCTGTTTTTCTTATATTTTCTTGTTTTATACAGTTTAAATTGAACAACATAAGTGCGATTTTTCCCCTTTTCATAGCAAATAGAAAAAGGCTAACGACAAAATACAAATCTACGGATTCTCTTGGTAAGTCAATAATTGACGCAATGGACAGGGCATGCAGAAAACACCTTAACATAGTTTTACCATTTTCAGACAAATAATGGTCTCCTCAATTGAATTGTCATTACTGCTATATTGTTATTGACAATATATTGATATATGTATGTGGAAAACAAGAAAAATACCTTGCATGTCATCGATCAATACAAGTTTCTCTACTTGAGAATTATTTGCACTATCGACATTGAAGGTTATATAATTTACCTTCTATTACGCTCTCGTTTTCTTTCTTTTTAAATTTCTTTCTCACGCCTATCTCTCTCTCTCCACTTTTTTCTCTTTCACTCTCATTACCTCTCTTAATCGAGAGGCTCTACACTTTGGTTTGCTCCAAAAGATATTGGCTAAAATGTTTGTTTAAAGCTTGAAACAGGACTGTTTTGTCTGAATGTCTGTGGAGCAATTCCTTCTTTCTCTTTCAAATGTCAATTGAATTTAAGGTATTTTAATTTATATGAAATGTCATATAAATTTAAGGTTTTCAGCTGAAAACATGCCGGTGTTTTGAGAGAGAAAAATTAGTATTTTCAACAAATTAAACTGTTCTTAAACATTCCTGTGGTATTCACCTGTGTTATTGATTTAAAAAAATACATATTGACTTATTCGGGTATGTGAATACATATTTCTTTAGTTTACCATGCAGGTTTCTTAACCATCAGCAAGATGGATATGGCTACATATTGAACGGACAATTTGTATTGATTTAACGTAAAGTTTACCGCCTACTCTGAGTAGGGCTCCCGTGGGCCATTTTGTAAGCATCAATATTGAAGTCTCGCTTCATGTACGAATGTGTTTTTATAAGTTTCAGTTTCAGTTTATTATTTTCCATACAAAATCAGATTACAATAAATGGATATTATGGAGGGAGAACCAGTCAAAGCAGAGCTCGATCGTACTGGTCACCCTGGACAATACAGTGCAAAGACAAGGACATGACATAAGACAAAGGACATGGTGTATGTACAAGACATAACAAGACAAAGGTGCAAACAGTTAAGCATGTAGGCTGACTGGTTATAAAGAATCAATATACGTTAAAATTGAATTCAAATGTTAAAGAACGTAAACAACACCAGGTGCAGAAATACAATCAAATGCTGTCACAAAAGTTATAATCATAGTACTAATAAATACTAATGAAGTAAGAACATCCTAATGACAAGCAGACAATAAATGATGTTTTTTACACAGTTGACTTAAATGAACAGAAGAAGTGAGAATTAATAATATCAATGGAATGGTTCGCCATAATAAGGGACCCGGACACATAGCGTATTCGGGCTAGTGAGTGTTTGAAGTTAGGCCAAACGATACTCCCCTAGATCTAGTGCGGGTAGGAGTATTTTATTAATTTGACTACGCAGTAATTAAAGTAAATTTGAAAATAATTGGGGGAAGTAATTGTTGAAATTTTGTACATAAAAATTGCCACTCGAAGTTTGTGGATATCACATATAGGCTAAAGTATGTAATTGACCAAACAAGGAATGAGAGTGAGCTAGATAAATGGGAGCCTGTTAATAAACAATTAATTTTTTTTGTTGGTTTAAATATTGCATTATGTCAAGATTACAATTGTTTTTTTTAAAATTTGGTGTTGGAAATTAAATTAGCAATAATAAAATAGCGCAAAACTAAACTGTTATATAATGAAATAAAGTGTCAAGGGGTAGAAAATGTTTCACACGGAATAAGATACCAAATATATTAATACCAAGTTGAAATACGGATAATTTGAGGCTTCCTGTTAAACAATGTTCCATCTAAAGTATACCGAGAACCTTGGTATGAGAAATTTTGGAATACTCATCTTGTCAATTTTAATATCAAATTGCATGTAATTATTGCGAGTACTTGTGTCCTGTTTTGAAAACAGGATGTAGTTAGTTTTGTCAGTATTCAATGATAATTTATTGGCTTTAAGCCAAGAGCACACATGTTTAAGCTCATAGTTTTTGATATAATGAGATCATGGAAATTAATATGAGAGGTCAATCAGGTTTGTATCATCGGCAAATAAAAAGTAAAAATAAATATTTAGAGGAATAAACCGATATCATGATATATATAAGAATAACAGAGGTCCCAAACATTGGATCCTTAGAGGCAAGCAAACCGCAGTTATTAAGGAATGTTGATGAGTGCCATGATCTTATAATGTGACATATTGATAATCGGTTTAACAAGTAATAATTTCGTGAACCACTCCGAAGGCAACACCTCGAACAACCATAGTGTGCTACGAGTTTGGAGTGAAGAATATCATGATTTAGGGTATCGAAGGCCTTCTAGAGGTCCAGAAATACTCCAAGTGGTGTGTTTAGAATTAAATCAAGTTTCAGATATAAATTTTAATTGTAAGTGGTTAAGAATTGGCCATATAAGATGACCTACCATGAAAACCAAATTGATTTATCGTTAACGAAGCCACTCAGAGATTTCCTGAGAAGGCGCCCTCAATTTTCCAAAAAAACGTGTTTTTTGGGGCATGTAATGACTGGCTTTTCGCCGATACTAATACACTGTTGTTAAATTGGCTAACTTAAATAAATCGAATTCCCTTCATATAGAAAATCAGCAACTTTGTTATAAATAAAATTCCCGGATCCTCGTGCCAGGCTCCATCGGCCCGGGTTGCTGGCCTTCCCACGGCCAGTCTGCGTCGCCCGGCGCGGGCAGGCGACGCGGCGCTCCCGTGTCATGCCAGGCCTTTCCTGCTCTTTTATACACAGTATCCCTATGGACGTAAATACTACACATAAATGTTACTATAGCACATCAAAACGAAAAATCCATTCATCTCAAATTTCAGGAAGTGTGCATTTTATGTTACATCTTTATTTAGTTCTATGACTATTTTTCAATTTTAATTACACAAAAAGATAATTTTCGAAATCTCCTGCGTCCTAACTTTAATAAGACTGAAGCGAGAACAGAAATTATATAAAGCGGTTGTGTACAATTACACTTCCAGAATTTTTTGAAAACATACAGGCAAAATTGAGATAGCCTATAATTACTAAAAGTATTTCATTGGCCAGCTTTGTAAAATAGAGTTACCCGCAAAACCCCATCGTCAATTTTTAAATTTATTTGGAAAGACTCCGGAAGATAACGATAACTTAACTATAGGGGTATACGTTGTTGCAATAATATCTTTGCACAAATTTTAATACCTCGCATTTTACTGTTCATCCAAATCCCATAACTTTTTCCCCTTTTCAATGAACTGCAAATAGAAATGATTCTCATGTAATCAGTCCGGAGGAAAGAAAAGTGAATTTTAGCGTCCTTTATCTCTTTAAGAAATGTTTGAAATGCACACGGAGAATGCGAATATGTTGAGCTAAGTTAGGTCCCAGTATTAGAAAATAAATTAACAATGATCAGAAAATTTATTTGGGATCAAATTGAGGATATTATTAATCAATACAAATTCTGAGGTAATTTAGACTTGTCTAGATCTTCCAAGTCACATCAATTATATAATTCCAATTTTTTTATATTAGATGTTTAGTCAAGCATTCAGCTAGGACTGGTCAGTATAAGTATTTTTTCTTGTGGAGGGCCAAGTACAGTTTGTTAACTTATTAGCGGTACTTAAGATAAGTAGTTTTACATTCTAGTCCTTTAGGCATAGAAATATATTTCTTGTATAGTTTTGTCATTCTATTAATAGATTTTAGTAGGATGCGAGTTTAATCCATGGTTTACCCCGGAATGCGTTTTGCTTATGCTTTTAGCTTATTAGTTGAAATTGAGTTATTTTTTTCTTTTTTCAATTGAAAAATTTATTAAGAAAGGCATCATATGAGATTCATCAGCTAAATTTGAGTTGGTAAGCAAGGACCAATCAACTGCACTTAATTCTTCTCACGGAAATTATTCAAATTATGATGTAACTACGTGTGGGTCTTTTGTTTGGAAGAAATTCATGTTTACTTGGGCTTAGAAGTTTTGATTTTGAAAAAATGGGAAGTGGTCCGTGATACCTCACCAAAACAAAAAACCCCATACGTAATTTTGTGTGTGGTAAGGATCTTCGAGTAAAAATATTGTCTATCAACGTAGCCGAATTTGAGGTGATTCTTGTAGGCCTATCAATCAAGGGACTACATATTATGTGGTAGAAAACGTTCAGAAAATCATTTATAACATTAACCCTTTTCACTGCTTCAAAATAATCCAAATTAAAGTCCCCAGATATCTAACAAACTTTTTTTTACTCAAAAATCAAAATCAAACAAACATAAAAAAAATATCATTAGAAAAAATTAATGATAGTCCTATGTGCTCGAATAGCATATTGATTGCCAATAATTATTGTTTATCAGGAAGTAATATTTCACTAAAAATGATTCAGAATGAGAGATTGATGATCAGGAATAGGGTCTTGTAATGAAATAGGCTGAAGATCATTGCATTGCGAACACACGATAGGAAACATATTTAAATGGGGGACATAAATGCTGATCCACCCCACCACCTCACCACCACTCCTCCTCAGAAACCGTGGAAACACTTAAGAAGGTCATATCATCAATATTTGCCAGTAGTAAACACTCAGAAATCAGTTAGAGAGAGCCATTTCCGCGGAAGGGCAAATAACCGAAAATATATGGATTATAACTACAGTTAAAATTATGAATATCTCATCGAATTTTTTTTAATAGGCTACGGGGATTCAAATGGGGTAATATGAAAAAGATCCATCAGAGTAAGTTTCAAAATTATCATTATCAAAATATAATTACATACTGAATTGGTCGACAGATAGTATCTAATTATTAATTCAGACCCATTGGATATATTTTGGAAAATCCTCAAAAATAAAAGGATTTAAATTTTAAATTACGCATATTATCATAGTCAAATTAAATGTTATTGAAAACAAGGCGAATTTAAATTCCGTTCTCATCAACATACAGGATTGAATGGGAAAATAACACCAGTGGGCAAATAAGGCAAAATCCAATCAGTGTAACTACCGAAACATTTGTGCATCGTATATGATAATGGGGGCAAATTGCGCTAAAACTGTGATAACAGATTGATGGATTAATGTTTGAGTTTCCAATGAATACAACTTCTAACCATGTCAGCCAACATGCAAACGTATATCATAAACACAAAGCTTAAGTTACTTAAAACTATAATTGCATAAGTGCATTAGAATAATTATTCATAAAGGCCGATACAAACGGTGATAACAAATTTAGTGAGGCTAGAGAACTGCAACACATGTGAGGAATTACTCAAATGAGAACATGTGATTGACTATTGATCATACTAGAACCATCTTATACAATAGCCTAGTTTTAAATTGTGTGACTGTATGTCTGCAGTCATCCAAAGAACACTGTGCAAAAGGCCCATAGATAATAACCATTACGCTCTTTGAACACTTGTCCATAATCCTAATAATATAGAGAAAATATACTCCGGGCCACCAAATAATTTACAAATAAAGTTTTAAGCCAGTTAGGCATAACAAATAACTTAAAGCCAAATCAGGGATCGGTCATTTTTTAAAATTAAAATGTTATATTTATGTTATTTTGAAATTAATTTGGATATTAATAATGACAAACAGACCAATTCATAAAGCAAAATCAGGATGTCCTTTTCCGACTAAAACTGTTTACCGATGAAGTCGGATCCGCACCCCTGCTTGTAAAGCTTGTACGTACCAAAATCATCCATTCCTTGCCCGGCCACTAACCTCGCAATAGAACAGTACAAATATAACCTGAGGACAAATAGTGGCGCGAGTTGACTATAATAGAAAAAAATCACTGATGTTGGCTTATTACTAATCTAGAAAAAAAGTCATAAACTATATTCTAATTCTACAACTCACCTGCAGGCACGCTACAACGGGCTATGTTCCTTGCTGTGGGGCGGGGAGGAGACTCTGCAAAAAGCCCGTCAATGTAAAAAAACACAACCTACATGAACAGGTTTAAAAAGGGGGGTAAATCAATTAGAATAAAGGAATGAACACTAACATGCGCACCAGGAGCCACTGGTCATATGTTCTATCAGATTGTTCACTATTCAATCGATTCCATGAAATAATAAATAATGTGAATAATACCCATGATAATATAATAATAATATACGGTAATGAAAACTACCCTACTAATGCCCCATGCTGATCCCTGCTAATCCTAGCATCACCTAATCAACAATAACAATCATGATAATCATGATCATGGATGCATGATGATGATAATCATCCCTCTATGCTCTCGACACCCATCACGTACTTGGGGCATTTTTAAGTTAATGAGGCCCACTGGCTCCTCCTTGACAAATAATAGAACCACAGAAGCACGCAGGGAATACAAAAAATCACCTGCAGTATAGTATTTAACCTTCAGTCGATGCCAGCGCATCATTGCATACCCTGCACGCTCGGATGATCCGGAGAGAAACAATTCTTCAATCAACTTATGCCTCCGTTAATAAAAATAAAATACCAAACATCAATGTATAACGTATCCACACGTAAAAAAATCAACAGGCCTACTAGGCTAGATACTCCCTCGAACAAAACCAATAGCCACAGGAATACAAAAGAATCACCTCAATGAAATTTGAAAATGTCCCAGGCCAACCAGGTGCAATTATACATTCCGCCGCACGCGACGAATAATCCGAGGTTTCGAATTAGGTATACCATCTATCAAGATCAATAAGATTCATGCATGTTGTGCGAAATATAAGCAATAAAATGTTGTTTATAATAGAAATAAGTAATCAAATATACAGCATCAATCCAAAACATATATTATATAAAATTTGACTTCATTAGCGTTCATTGTAGATGGGATGCTCAAGTTATCTAAAAATTAAAGATTATCAGATAACAATTCAACACAACAGCAAGTTTCACTGCATTAAAGGCTTAAACAGGCTCATAGCATGGCAGGAGTTCAAGTCATAGTTATGAGAGATGTTTAAAAACTATAAACAAGGAACAATGAAGCGAAATCCTACGTAAATAATTGCTATGAGGACCAATTCAACATTTTAGAGTTCATGCATATTGTATTTCAAGACAATTACCAACCTTTAAAAAAATGAGTCGCTATCCACCAGGCGTTAAACAACCAGTGCTAGCTTCTTAGCTTTCTGAAATAGGTGTTCAATCAAAAATTGCCACCTCAAATCAGTACCCTTTAAGGTGCTTGTTCTCTATTTGATATGGTAGCCTGGCACTCACATACAGCATTGTGTAAAAAAGCAATCCTCTTAGTTGGTGATATAATTTTCCAAATTATTTTAAACGTATAAATTTTGGCGTTATATTCGTAAGCCTATCCTTTTCTCCACGTACTGTTCACATTTCATCTTCATTCATCCTGATTTTGCTTCATTGTTTTAAAGCAAAGGTGATTATTCGTTAGTACAAAAACCACAATTTAAGTCATTCCAAGTTTGACTGCTGAATAAACCAACAAGTGGTTGGGCGTAAGTATATGCTTGTTTTATTTTCTCTTCATCCTGTCTCTTTCTTTAAATCCTTACCTCTAATATACTCAGTTCACCCTTTTCAACATAAAAAAAAATATTAAAAACATGTTTAATACAATAGATTTAAGTGAGAGATTTCTCTGTTCACAATGACAGTCTGTCATTGTGTTTGATGTATACTCAAGTTTGGTTGTTTGTTTGTTTGCTGCTGTTGTTTGACTATCAAATGGTCCATGCCATAAGTAGGAAGTCGTCAACATCCATTAATGGGCCATTCTTCGGTCACGTTTGTGACCCAAAAAAGGTAAATTTTGATTTTCAACCCAATGCTGTTTCGTCAATATAACCAATCTGTTATTACTTTTGGTTTAATGAGTAACCTGTAGTCCAAACCTAACCAAAGAAAGTGTTTCCACTTTCGCCAGATAAGTTATTTCATCATGAGGGGCAAATAAAGTTCGGTCACGTTTGTGACCTCAGACAAAAAGTGGTTTTTAGAATTCAAACTTCATCTGTAAAATTCTGTGATTATTTAAGTACTTACATTCTTATATTTATTTCAGAAAGACATTGGTACTTTGTCCTTACAACAATGTTGGTAGTTAAAAGTAACAAGCAAACTATACTTGGTAATTAACAAATTTATATCACTAAGTAC
Source organism: Ophioderma brevispina (assembly GCA_023653785.1). Classification (NCBI taxonomy): domain Eukaryota; kingdom Metazoa; phylum Echinodermata; class Ophiuroidea; order Amphilepidida; family Ophiodermatidae; genus Ophioderma; species Ophioderma brevispina. Next base: position 38,942 of record JAMKCH010029023.1, read on the forward strand.
GGCCACGTGTGTGACATTGGTGGTTACGTGTGTGACATCTCCATTGACTTACAACACAAAATTGGTGACCGTTGTTAATGTGCACCAAAAAACGAAGTTGTAATAAAAAATCTTGTGTATTTCCATATTCTCAACTATTTCAAACACTTTCATAACAATGTCATCAGTAATAACTTGCAAAGAACAATTCTACCCCTAGTATCCAGATTTCCTGTGTTGAAATAGTGCAAGTCTGCTAAATTTGGCAACTTCACCCCATGGAAATCAAGTTTAAACCAGTCTTTATTAAAATTAATTGTTGTTTTCTTGTTTAAACTGACAATATTCATATTTTTAACTGATAATAAATGTTAACACTGCTATCTTCTTCAATATGACCACAAATTTATGCCCTTCAAATACTAATATGGTGAGTGCCGGTCACGTGTGTGACAGTTATTAGCACATCAATAACTTCTGAAAGAAGAAAGATCTAAACCATTTATTTTGTATAACGGAAGGTACATATAAACTGGCTTTTGACATGAAATATGAACATTACTGAGACAGTAGTTTTCTAGTAATAAAAACTTCTTTGTCTTTTGGTCACGTGTGTGACATACAAAGTCAATTAAGATTCTTTGTTAATTACTTGTCTAATTCCTATAAATTTGTAATTTTTTCAACATAATTTTAAAAATTGAAGTCCACGCAATACATTAGGCAGTATTTTAAACAAAAATTATTAGCTATTCAATATAAAAAAAGAAGCAAAATGGTGTAATAATCTCACTTTTTTATCCCAAAATATTAAACATGTTCATTTATGCAAATGAGGGTGTTTGAGTTGAACATATTTTTTAAAAATATCATGCAGGAAATTTGGAAGGGTGGTTAACGTGATAATGTAAAGAAATTTGCAATACCATTAACTTCATTTTTTATCATAAAGGTTTACTTTTTTGAAGAATGGCCCTAATACTATTTCCGTCCATTGGTATCCCTCCAGTACATTTAACAATATTCACACGGAATTGTCAGACACACTGAAGATTTAATTAAGCTTGGCCAAGTTGCTAAGTTACTATTCTTAATACACGAGTATAGGAAAACACTATTAAAGGCTGACTCAGAGATTTCGAAATAAAACTTTTTCGTGTATTAATTAAAATTAGTCAACTAGGAATAATAAAGACAGTCACCTAAAATACTCAATTCCGAAAATTTGAGATGAATCGGATTTTTCGTTTTGATGCAGTAAACGTTTATGTGCAGTATACCGGTGCCATAGGATACTGTGTATAACAAAAATTCCGAATCCGGAATTTTATAACAAAATTGTGATTTTCTATATAAAGGACTTCGATTTGAGCCTAGCTATTTCACAAGTTATTAATATATGGACAAGCATAATGTACATGCAAAAAACACGATTTGTTTGAGAATTGAGGGCGCCCTCCTCGAGAAATCTCTGAGTCAGCCTTTAAGACGACACAAGATCGTGTAGAAAACAACCAACAAATATTGCAGTAATTTATTTTGATACCAAACTTGATACTACTTTTGTGAAAGTCTGGGGTCCCAAAGATGAACGGAACAATCACCTTTAATGGGCTCTGTATTACGGCAATGAAATAGTATCCCAGTTGTCACTATCTTAATCAAAAACACGGGTCCTTTTGACAGTGGGAAAACTTACCAAAGGGATCAATGATTTGTTCCAGTGTTTTAGCATCCGGGTGATCTAGATCGCCTGTGACACCTTCCTCATAGTAGGGGTTAAAAGCCCAAGTCCAACCATTCAAACTACGGAAATGGTGACGAAGGTTCTATGGAGATAATAAAAAAAATGCAAAAACACATCAAGAGTAAAAATGACGATTTCTTATTAGTGGATTGAGTGACTGATATGGATTGGTGGATTGGATGATTGATTGATAGAGTGGACTAAAGTTAAAATAAAAAATAATGCTCCATATCTATCTGACCAGTTTGTTTTAATTTCAAATATTCATCATTACAGTCTCAGAGGCACAAGTTCACAATTCACTAGCCCTAGAGTCAACCGTGTCAGTGTCACCACTTTTTTATAATGCCATCAAAGACTGGAATGCTCAACAACGTTAAGTGCATCACCAACAAAATCCTTTAAAAGCGCAATCAAAAAGTACCTTATCAATAAGGCCGGGGGTAACACCAACATCTAAAATGTACTCCTACTTCTTTCCACTTTTTCCCTTCAAAATCATATTTTTTCCCTCCGTGATTCCATTATTTTTTTATTTTTTTGGCTGATTTTTTTTTCGCCATTGGCTGTTTGTCCTCCACCCCTTTGTAATTCTTTTGCTGTTTTATATGCTTCTATTAATATTTATGTATGCTTGTCTTCTACTCCAAGGACCCCATAAGCAGTACATTTCTGGGCCTTAATGAGAAAAATATGAACTTTCTTCTGATACCAAAATCTGTTATTAATAACAAGCTCAAGCTTGTTTGAATTAAAAAAAACCTTTCCCAGACAAAATTCAGTTGATCCAATTAAGTTCTCAATTGTGTGTGACCCGATCATGGTCCGATTCGATTTTTGATACATTGTATTGTATTTTCTCTTAACGTTTAAGTATATCATAAAAAGCATCTGATCACAAATTTTGAGTTAAATCGGTGCAGCCGTTTTAATAGTAGGAACAAAAATATGATACTAAAACGGTCAATAGGAGTGCGTGTGTATGTCAATGTGGTCGACCACTTTTGGAGATGTTTTTGTTCATTATATCAAAAGGGGTTTTAAATTTCACTGGGGTAATGAGAAAAATCTGAACTTTGTTCTGATACCAAAATCTCAATTTTGATGGAGTAAAGTGGGAGACGAGGTGATCGATCGGGTCACTCACCTTTAATAGCTGTACCTTTATATTTAATGTAAAACACAAGTTGATCAAGAAATGGTTTGCTGTTAGAAATTTCCGTAAATTTATTTGTCCTGTTAGTGAATGCTTGTAATGTTATAGATTTATTAGACATTCATTGCTTTCAAATGAATATTTTTGTCGATTCTTTTAGCCTTAGAGTAAATTGCACAAATGTGCAGATACACCCTTTATTTCAAAAGGCTTAATAACAAAAAAAACCGGAAAAGTATGACCTTAGACTGTTTTAAAAATTCTAAAAATACTATATTTCACTGACAGTTCGAGAGCGCATCCCAGCTCTCAGTTAGAATTAGTTGTACTTAATATTTCACGAAATTAACCTTTGGTTATCCTAGTCACACACACGCACACGGTTATACATGTAAATTACCAAATCTTTCGTATCTAATTAACCAACCAACGGTAAGGTAGAAGTATACTCAAGTTGGGTAATTGTTTTGTTTATTTGTGGTTATTATTCCACAGCTTTGGTAAAATAAAAGGGAATGTAACTTTGTTATGGTTAAGCGTTTGTTTTGATCCTTCGTTTTTCATTACCTCCATTGCTTACCTCGATAGCGTTTAACACATCTAAGACAATCGGTGCCATAGCGAAGACCCGTTTATCGACTGCCCCCATTAACCAGGCAGTCCAACCACGCTATTAAAACAAAACCAAAACAACGATACATATAAAATGCGATCTTTAAATATAATGAACATAAGCCTATTCACTAATATCTTTAATATATTTTATGGTGGACGGCTGTATTTATGTCTGCATAACGCTTATCCAAGATTAAAATTCCCTATAAAATTACCGTCAACAAATTTCAAAGTATAGACCTCGACCTTTGGAAAAGCAACCGTTACTCTGAGTTTCACAGCATATCTCACTTTTGATCATTGGTTTACCGATCTTCTTTAAACAAATTTTAACTTTGTCTTGACTCACTTTGACGTTCCATTCTTACAAACCCGAACTTCCCCGTTCCATTTTCAAAAAATAATCATAAAAATATACCTTATGAATTAAGCTCTGACCGGGGTTCGTGGTCATATCCTTTTTTAAAGAGCATTATGTTATGCGCCCAATCCCGACAACGATGACAACCTTAGGTGGTTGCAAAATCCTTTCAGTCCCATAAGGGAGCGGTCCTTATTTATGCCAGGGGGAATGGCGGATTCAAAACTTTTTTTTTCGCAAAAATTTCGCGTTATCCCACCCACCCCCCCCCCCCCCTTCCTTCAAAATTTCACGTTTCCCCTTGATCATGCTGATTTTCCTCTTTAAAAGTTTCATGTTCCCTTTCCCTTTCCCCCCTCTCGCTTGATGAATTTCACGTTCCCCCCTCTCTTCTTACAAAATTTTCGGGTCCCCCCAATCCTCCATCCCCCCCCCCCCCGCGTAATAAGACCCCTCCCTAGACTAGGATACGTCTGCAGACAAACTTTTTAAGTCCGACATTATATCTTTATTCCCCTTCTCCATACCATGAAAACTCCGGCAATACCGCAAGGTGAAACAATAAAATCACTCACTGTCACGATTTCAATAAAGCGGGGTTTCCGGGGATTTATAACGTTAATATGACGTCAAACCGAGGATGTTCGTTTATTATTTTGTTATCATCATAGAAAGAGGAGAGCGATGGCTAATATACCGATACCAAATTTCCAACAACGGGCTGTAATATCGTATTACAATCGATTGGATTGATTACATACCGCCTTGTCCTGTTGCGTGCTACAAATGGGGGTCCAGCTCAAATGGTAGACACTCGAATATGAATTAAACGACTATTTACGCATCAATTCATAATCACACTCGAGCGAAACGCCGTCCTCTTCTACTTGAACCTGGTAAAGATCGCTTCTTCTATGAAACTAGAGGGCGCTAGACCATCACCACATGCGTTTTTAGTACAACTTCATAAACCTTTCCGGCACCGTTTGCTTTTAAAAACATATATTTTTTATCACTCACTTCCGGCAAATATGTGGTTTCGCGATTGGGCTATTCGCGATCGGGCCATGACCTTGAAAATGGCAGTATCATTCTTGGTTTGGATGACTGGGGAACTCGAGTCAACTTGAAAAAAGGAAATACTTTTAAAACACCCACCTTTGATCCTCCTGTAGGAAAGATCTAGTAAGATTGGACTTCCCGGTCTTATTTTATGAGACCAATCCTTCATGGTGTCCATGCCCTGATCCCTGCCTACATCATAAAAACGTTTAAGGGCTATTAAATTCATTCAGAAAGAAGGAAGGAAGATTAAAAAACTCAAAGACTACAAAAGAGCACAGTGAAGAAGAAACAAACGGAGATAGGGCCTACAGGAAGGCAAAAAGAAAGTTAAAACAGAGGGAATGAAGGGGCAATAGGAGCAGAGAACAAATTCAAGGTATAAAGCTAAACGACAACATATTTTAAATGCGTGATTGCTCTTTTTACTTAGCTAACTTTTTAGGTAATCAGTTGCTTAATAATTAATTAGGTACATAGAAAATATATTTATTCTTTCACCTATTTAGAAGCATCTAATTATTTATTCAATTATTGAAAGAAATTCTTTTGTTTCCTTTCCGTAACGTCCTTTAAATTATTGTAAGAAAGTAAAGATAAATTAATTAATATTAATTAATTAATTAATTATAATTAATTAATTAAACAAATGAGGCAAATAAATAGCTACCTTTGTCATAGGTAAGAGCGCTAAATAGTCCGGCTGATCGGTTCCATTATTCAAATAATGATTCCATGTATAAGCGATTATGGCGTCTTCGCTTCGTGATTTGTTCTTTGGATCTTCCTGAAACAAAGAGAAAAGAAAATAGTTTACAGGTGGCAACGTAAATTAAGGTACATGGAAATAACATTTCTTCTTCGGAGTATGACCGAGTTAAAGTCGGGATGGGTTCAGTTTTAAGAAGTATTATGTAACAAAGTAAAAAAAGCATATGCTTACAGAAAACACTATCGGTTGATTTGGAACTTGAAACAAACACCCAGTAACTCTGAAAAAAAGAAGATTACAAATATTTAGAGAAAATAATTTGTTTGTAAAGACTGTAACGTCGATTATCATTTGTTTACTCACATGCCAACGTCTACTGCAGCCTGCGATGCCAACAATATGTCTCCATTTTCAAGTGGATCAGGAGGACTGATGAGGAAAAGAGAGAAAGCTATTATTATCAACTAACCAAACGAATTCAAATCAGTAATGTGCTAATCATTAAATTGAAAACAAATCATTAAAAAAATAGTGCAGATTTGCATCTCTCAATACTGCTGTTTTCTTCCTCTTTGTCGATTTTTCAGTTGGAAAAAATACCTTATTAAAGTTCTGCAGACTAATTCTTTACTTTTAAGCTCCTACTACAAATTTCCAATACTTTGACGCTCTCATTGGGTGAATTAATGATAATTAAATAATTAAGGCTGCTACACCTCCATGTTACTATGGTAACTAATTTGAAATAAATCAAAATCAAATAAAACTAACAATAATTTTCAATTGAAATTCATTTTTTTAAAACTCAAATGCTCATTTCGTCTCTAAAGTACTAGTGTAAGGTCATATCAACACATTATATTATTTTTTTGTGAAAAATAGACACCTAAGCATTATAAAGCGGTCTTGAAATTTCCAATGTTGTATTGCCACCTGGGGGCAACATTGAAGTTTGTACAGGGGTCAAATGTCCAATTGATGATATTGTTGCAAAAACCCTTACCAATGGGTTCCTCTCATCATAAGGATTCAGGAAAGGTATAGTTTGCCCTATCTGGGATGGATTATTCAGGAGTTATTAGCAAAAAGGTCAAAGGTCAATATTTTGATCTACAGGGGTTCAAAAATGCAAAAAATGCACGGATTTTGATGCAAATGGTCTCAAATTGATGCTTTTACCAATCCAATTCATATTCAGAATAGTTTGCCCTATCCAGGATTACTCTTACCATGGTAACCACCCTCTATTTTGGCCTGACTCAATAGAGTTCAATGATACTGGATTTACATTCGAGTGTTACCCGGTAACGAAGATCCTAGATAAGGCAACTATTCGAATATGAATCTGTTGGTCAAAGGGTCAATTTGACACCATTTCCATCAATCCATGCTGTTTTTGCATTTTTGACCCTCTGTAGAACAACATTCACCTTTGAACTTTTTTTGCTACTAACGCCTGAACTATCATCCTTGATAGGGCAAACTATCTTTTCTGAATCCTTCGACTAAAGGAACACAATGATGAGGATTTTAAGCACAATATTTCAATTTGAACCCCTGTACAAACTTCAATGGTGTCCCCAGGTGGCAATACGTTAGGCAATTTCAAACAAGTTGGAAGTGATTCCGGTCGATGTCCTTAAACCAATAAAACTGAAAAATAAATTTTTGGGAGACCAATTATGAAGTAGTAAACAACACTGACAAACGCCCCCTAACTATAGTTATAGGTGTGAAGGGAAAGAGTGCATTGGTGTTGAGTGAGCGAGTGCGTGATTTGTGGGTGGGTGAGGTTATGTTGGGCGAGTGAGGAGTGGTGAGTAGTAGTGAGTGAGTGAGTGATTGAGTGAGTGAGTGAGTGAGTGAGTGAGTGATGAGTGAGTGAGTTGTTGTTGTGGTGTGGTCGATGGGGAGTGATTGAGTGAGTGAGTGTGTGAGTGAGTGAGTGAGTGTGTGTGTGAGTGAGTGAGTGAGTGAGTGAGTGAGTGAGTGAGTGAGTGAGTGAGTGAGGGAGTGAGGAGTGAGTGAGGAGTATTTGTGCTGTACCACTCGCATCGTTATTATGGCCGTATGTAGAGGCAGGCCGACGGCAAGATATGGTGAGTTGGTAGGAATTGTCAATGCCAGATAATGGCAACCATATAGAGCGACTTCACTCTTTTTATGAAAACAAACAAACAAAAACATGTCAAGGATGGCGCTATAAAGTCTCACATGATGTTGGAAATTACGGCCATTTTCTTGGTTATTGTAAAATTTCTGCCCACATCGGCGCCCATGGATATGTAAGGTTTAAAGATTAAACCCTGAAGTTATTATTACTAATAATGATGGGAGGTGGGGGTTAACCCTTGCAATGGTGTTGAGTGATTGAGTGAGTGGTTAGTGAGTGAGTGAGTGAGTTAGTGCGTGAGTGAGGAGTGAGTGAGTGAGTGAGTGAGTGTGAGTGAGTGAGTTAGCAAGCAAGTTAGAAAGCAAGCAGCAAAGCGGATGTGTGGATACGAAAAGCTTTCAGAACAAGTGAGTGACTCCACTCACTCACTCACTTCGATGCCGCTTTGGACACCATTCTTAAAAATGAGTTTGTTACAAATTAACTCCAAATTTTCACAAACTATGTCATTTCCCGCAGGTTGCCATGGTAAGTGAGAAAAGCCTGTGAGTTGGCTACACGTAAACAAAAAGAACTGTCAAACGAAAACTCGCATCCCACCATGTTGGATGGAAGATATATGGAACCAAGAAGCTGGATTTGTATACAGGTTTTCTGCAGAGTAACAGTATTTTTCCAATTAGGTAATTTGAATCATAATCAAATTTGGAAAATCAAATAAAAAAATCGCGAGCAAAAAACATTGTACTTATCTGTACTTATCATTCAGTGCCAATGTGCATGAAATCAATACGATGTTTTGTTTTCTAGTTTACGTTTTTTTCCGTTTTGTAAGTTTGTGTATTTTAACAAAATACAGAGGGTTCATACCATGACTTAAAGTAGTCTTTTCAAATGTTTTTTATAATTCAATATTGAAAGAATCATAAAATATAATTGAATTAATTCAATTATCGTGGTAATTAACGTTAAAAAGATTACTAAATATCCCAGTGCGAGGAAACAATAAAATAGTATTATATGAAATTCTACAACCTGTTATTTTAATAGCATCCAATTTGTTTTAAAATTATAAACTAATGTGCAACAAATTTTAGCTAACATAATTTGGCCATGTTCTATACTTATTGCTTCTTTTTAATCAAATATCGCCATCTTTAAAATGTTTACACATAAGTATAGGAAATAGAACATTTTTCGCAACATTGTATGACTGCTTCATCAACTTGGATTCGACCATTCTCTTGTCCACTTCAAGCAACAAATGAAAGCAATTTAATAGATTTCATTCTAAAAAATTTTAATACTGTCATTTTCTCATTATCTTGCACACATTTTTTGTGGCCAACTTCCTACACGGTTAACCACCCACTTAAAGGTTCATTTCGTGATTTCATCACCTTTCTGTTTTTATTCATGTTCCTAGATATTGGTGGAAAAAGCTTACCTCTTTTTGAGGATAAGTCGGGGGACGAGGTTGTGGCTCACGACATGCCCCTTTAAAACACTTGGTGCTAACCATAGCGTGCTAAATGGTCATTATCTATAATTCTATATTCTGTATTCACGTAATTATAAACGTGGTCACTGGTATTATAGTACAACATTGAAACTGAACTTACCATCCAGCCATTTCTGCGAGGTCATGTTTAAAATGTACACGATGTACTCGCCATCTACCCGACGTGTATAGTCCTCCAACACCGTGTAGTCGTAAGTCGACGGGGCGTTGTACATAGTCCATCAAGAGGAGTAGATGAACTTGGCGACTGTTTAGGAGACTAACGATTACGTAAAACCAAACGCACCGAAACCTCAGATCCATTTCGATAATAAATCAATGCTTTTAAAATCAAATAGACTTTGAAAAGATCCAGTCATGAGGAGGTGGTCGCGGATCAAAATTTAGACCATGGAACCAGGTTTTGTTTGCAACATTTTATTATCCTGTGATAAGCAAAACTTGGCCAATAGATAATATCGGCGAGATGGATAAATTTATTTTTATCTTATGGCACGCGCTGATCTTCTTTAGTTGTTAAAAGATCATTGACCCTCGAAGTCGGATAACCATAGGAAATTCCAAAGACTTTAAACATTGGATCTTAGAGATAATATTAAAAATGAATTTAATTTTAGGCTTCAAATTAATATTTTGTGGATGTATATTCTCCTATATAATTTCGATTCATATTTTCCATTATCATGATCTCGTAACAGTTTATACTATATCTGATGTTTATTGGTTTGGGACATGATTCAATCAAATTTATTTGATTTGGTATAGGCCCTATACCATATCCACCAATGTTCGTGCTGGATCAAAAAATCGGTTTATTGTTTGCTTCTTGGTTGTTTGGCATTAGTTCTTTTCTTATTTTGTTTGCTGTGTTTCCTCTTATTTTTATTCTTTTCTTTTCTTTAGTCTGAAGCGAAAAACATAACACTAGTCCAAAAGTGGAAAAACACGGAGCATGAGCCCGAAAGTGAAAATCACGTCGGTTGCAGGTGTTTTCTCTTTCGGACTGTAGCGTAGTGTTAAAATTGCAGTGAACAAACTTTGGACTAAATCCGTGCTTCTTATATTCAAACTAGCGCAGGGTGTTTTTTCAGATTCCGGACTAACGCATCCATTTTCAATTTTTTCGGACTATCGAAATGTTTGTCCACGGCAGCAATGATACCCTGCAACCGGTGTAAAAAGAATTTGTCGAATAGCGCGTCTGGCGGGTGCTTCAGGGTAAATTTTCTAGCTACGTTTTCTAACTATCGTATGTTTCTGAATGATGACAGTGTTTATTTCCATATTCTGGACTAGTGACCCCTTTTTACGGAAAAAAAAGGTTTTCGGAAGAGTCAATCCTAAAGGTATGGGTTTCTTTTCTGTGGTCGGCGGACATGTGAGTTTCAAGAAAATAGACTAGCGACGTTTCCGACAAGCGATATTGATGTCGTCATGACGACTATACATCATTCCAAGGCGTGGAAATCAGTACATTCCTTTCCTTAGCCAGTTGATTTTGATGGAGAATGCTTATAGGCTAGCCCTAGGCTTCACTAGTTCGAGATATACTCCTTTTTACACACTGACTGTAAAAATCAAGGCTAAAAATAAACCTTCACATCACATTTGATTTTATATTTTCAGAAGTTTAATGAAACGTAGGCCCACCTATGGGGCTTTACGTTAACTCCGGCTATTAGCTGCTAATTCACTTGTTATCTTCCGTGTTCTACATGCCGGCTATTGTCTCCTTACCATTGCAGCTTTGGTGGATATTGCCGTTTCTGTTCTCAACCCAGTTGATTGTTGGTAGAAGGTTTGCAATTGCATCCCGGTAAATTCAAACTGGTCTTACTGTCTAATGAATTTTTGTGAAACTCTCGCGACAATGCGAAATATAAAGGCTGTTTTTACACTACGTACCCTTGGGTACGCAAGATTTTTCCTTAAAATGTCCGACCTCCCATCTCTTACAAATGTACGTGGAGACCGCTATAGCTAAACCAATATTCAAGCAGGAATATCATGTCAAAACCGAAATTCCACCCAGGACATTTGCAACGTGTTCACACTCAGTGTGCCTCAACCTTCAATCCTGAATTAAGTATCGTTTTTTCCATGGACAAGATCCGAGAAATATTTTAGGCCTTGTACATTAGAAGACACGCAATACCGCCATCACCTCGATAGGGCGTTGGCGCAGTAATTCTGAAGTGTTTAGTAAATGGGTTTTAGCTTTCGGACTGTAGCGTCAGTGTTAAAATAATTTCGTAGTGACAAACTTTGGACTAAAGCCGTGCTTCTTCATCTGACCATAGGCGTAAATCCGGTGGTGCGGGGATATTCCCCCTTCCCCAATATTTTGATGAGGGGGTATGGTCAATACGATCATCCCCCAATGTTGATCCATTCATGTGTTTTTGAATCATAATAACTCATATTTTACATAATAGTTTAAAAATGGTACAATTTGCCGCGCCGCTTCGTCGCCCTCATGTTGTTCTAATTACAATTATTTTAATGTGCTATTTATTGGATGTTTTCAGCAACCCCCTTCATTAAATAAATTTTCATAACCCCCCCCCCCCCCCCCCCCCATGTCAAAAGAATTTACGCCACTGATTCTAATAGCGCATGTTTTCAGATTCGGATACGCCTCTATTTCCAATTTTTGTTACTATCGCAATGTTTGTCCCACTGCATGAATGATACAACTGGCCGCAAAAAAACACGTGAAAATTAAATAATTTCGAACTAGCGCAGTGCTTTCAGAGTTCAATTTCTAGCTATGTTTCTAACTAGCATTGTTCTGAATGAGGGACAACGTTTCCTATCCTGGACTAGTGACTCCTTTTTTAGGAAAATGGTTTTCGGGCAGATCAATCCTAAAGGTAGGGTTTTCGGTGTTTCACATGTGACGTTTTCATAAAATATACCTACGACGTTTCCGACAAGCGATATTGATATTGTGGCCAAGCACGTAAATCCGTCATGACAGACTACACTTTAGAAAAAATAACGTTTTTTAAGGTAGAATACCTGAATCCCAGCTGCCAGTATTGTACCGTTAAAATGCGGTGCATCGTAGAAAGTACATTTACTGTATTTAAGAGAGTCCTTGACTTTTTAATGACTTTAACACAAATATGTGTTTTCTGTGTTTTTCTTCATACAACATCGATAAAACATCACTTAAACTTCCATCTTTAAGGTTGCTGTTATTTAACGGTAAAATACCATCATCTGGGATTCCGTATTTCATCATGGTATTTTACCGTTAAACTCCAACATTTTAACAGTGTACATCAGCACAGCGTTTCAATCAGGACATTTATGTCCTTAGCCAGTGCAGTGATTTTGATGGAGAATGCTTATAGGCTAGCCCTAGGCTTCACTATAACTGAAAGATATCCGTCCTTTTTATCACTCACTGACTGTACAATAAAGGGCTAAAAGTTAACCTTCCCATTTTATTTTTTTTATTTTCAGTTGACAGGAAAGCGTATAGGGCTAATGGGCTTAACGCCGCGTTAGCTGCGATGTCACGCGTTTATACGTCCGTGTTCTACGTTCTCCTTGCCGTTGAGCTTTGGTGGATATTTCCGTTATTTCTCACCCAGTTTGAGTGTTGGTAGAAGATTGCATTCAACGGTAAAATTCAAACTGGTCCTTACTGTCCCCCTAAGTAATTTTTTTGAAAACCTCGCAATAGAATTTTTTGAAACCTCGCGAAAATGCGATATAAAGGTGTTTTACTTGCGTACCCTAGGGGTACGCAGAGATTTTTTTCTAAAATGTCACTTCCCTCTTTTACAAAATGTTCCGTGGATACCGCTAGTGTTTAAAGCAATATTCATCTGAAATATCATGTCGAAAAACGAATTCAGGACATTTTCAACGTGTCACACTCCGTGTCGTCAAACCGTCAAATCCTGTAATTAAGTATCGTTTCCCAATGGACAAAGATCCCGAGAAATAATTTTAGGCCTTGTACATTAGAAGACACGCAATACCCACGCATCTCGACAAGGGCGTTTGTGTCATCTTACTGACTGGAAAAGTTTGGTTTGGCCCCCTGTTACACTGTTCTGTTTGTTATAGGAACTTACTTAATTTGACTTGATGCTTTTCGTTGCACCATAATCCCAAGGTACTGGAAGATGACAGCTCATATCCATGGTCAGATCACAAATAATCAGAGATTTGCAGATGACATAGCTTTGATTGCGAAGTTGCAACAACGCTGCAAACCTTGTAGCAGTACAGCACACTAGCTCCCAACTTGGCCGTAATTAAGATAAGCCTGTTAGCCTGGAGCTCGCACAGACCACATTTGTAACCATCTCAAGTACAAAGGGTTTGAGTGATTAAATATGAGGACAGACTGACATGGACCCCATGAAACGCGATTCTTCAGTGCCGCAAGTGGTAGCCGTTAAGGAGAGGTGGCCAAAACAAAGTGTGGACGGGTCAAATTTTCAATTGATCCAATCATGTTAAAGCACACCTTGGGTTTTTTGTGTCTAACCATAATATTCAGAAAAGGTATAGTTTGTCATATATTACAGACCTAAAGTTTCAGAGTTATAGGCCTAAAAACAGCAAACTCAATAATAGGGTCAATTTCAGTTGTAACGGGGTCACATTTTAAAGTTGCCCCGATTTGGGATAACAATGGTGCAAATTATTGTTGGAGTTCATAGGACTAAAATAGGATAGTTTTGACTGTCTTAAATGCTTAGTTTCCGATTAGGGGGCACAGAATGTCAACGTCCATTGGCATTCAATGGGGCCTTGATGCTTGTTACCCCCCTACTTTCTTAAGCAAGCATTGAGACCTCAAACTATTCTTTAATTTTATCCTAATGAGCTCCACCAATAATTTGCACCATTTTTTATCCAATCGGAAGCAATTTTTAAAATGTTGACCCGTGTAACAACTGCAATTGGACCCTTTTTATTGATTTTTGCTGTTTTTAACCTATAACTCTGAAACTTTAGGCTGTACATATTAACAAACTATACCTTTTCTGAATCCTATATAGACCATAACATGGTGTGCTTTTCAACATGATTGGATCAATTTAAAAATTTGCCCCTGTACAAACTTTGTTTTGGCCCCTCTCCGTAAGGCACACTTGCGGCACTTAAGAATCACGTTTTAGAGTTTCCTGTCATCTGCAGCATATTAATCACTTCAAACCTTTTGTACTTGAAGATGTGGTTACAAATGTGTGTCTACTCCTGGGTTAATGTCAAAAACCCAGGTCAGGTCATCAGTTAGAAAACCAGAGGACATCAAAATCACCATTTCCAATACCACCTAGAACAGTTCAAATCATTCACTTACCTCCAGCGGAGTTTAGTTTAGTTATGTTAGTTATACCAAGTTTTAAATCCGGTTTTTGTCCCCGTTAACGAGGTGGCCGGATACCCCTCACTCATTAATACTGCTTCGTGGAGATTTATTTGAGCAAAAGATAATTGACCGGAGCCCTTCCTGACGTCAATCACATTTTCGGCAGTGGGGCCTAGCCTTTTGGGCAACCACGCCCATCACAACACAGGCAGAAAGCATGTGCTGGATGGCCGCCATAGCTCTCCAGGGCTGACGCCCCTTGTAGGTAGATCTTCTACCAGGGTACCAGCTATACCCCTCCTCATCAGAAATCCCGATGGGGGTGACGGTTTAGCCGCCGACAACTCCGCCCTGGAACAGGTAGTACTGTTTACCAGTAGCAGGCCCTCAAAAACCTGACCTACAAGGAGTGAGCATGAAAGCTCTTCTAGTTGAACAGGATGCTAAGACAAGGATTGGTGGTCCTGGCTCATGAGCATGCAAGCTCTCTTGGAAATTAAAAAAAGACCTTATCCACTACAACAAACGTAGCTAGACACTGTCCAATTTCCCAGGTCATGGAGACATAATTATCGCATTACTAATTCCAGGATGATCTTGACAGCTGTTTGAGATAACAGCTTGTCTAGCACCCACACATGTGGTCGAAACCACTCCGCGGCCAATGAATCTTTACCTTACCTCCCACTTATGAATTCTTTGTTGAGGGCTTTGAGGAGTCGGATTATTTATCCGGGAGCCGACGAATGCCCATAGTATACAAATACAACATGGTTAGAGTAAATAGGGCACACTATTTTCCCGAGGTAACTGGCTACGGGCCTTCACCCCGACCCTAAGGGTGAGGGGTGATCGGCCCGTAGCCAGTACCAGAGGGAAATAGTGTGGCCTATTTCCCGATATAAATCATGTAAGTATTTGTTTTATTACACCTCACTGTGACTCTGGGGCGAGGTTGTAGGGAAACAGTTCAATCTATTGCCCTAGGGAAAATGTGAAAGTTCAACTTTTCTTTTCTTCTTTTTTCGCTTCCTATCAGACAACCTGACTAACTGACAGTGGTGCACAACTACATTTTCTGGGGGGAAGTGAAATGGCCCGGGCATGCAAAACTTTCAAATTTTGGCCAAATTGCTGATATTTTGCCCAATTTTGGGATTTTTGGCCCCAACGTTGACTGTTGCCAAAAAAATCCGTCATTTTTATTCTAGCCGGGGTGGGGGGATGGGAGGGGAGCAGGAAAAAAATTAGCCCCTGGCTACCATTATGAACGAGATTGGATTTTACGGCAAATATCTGTATTTTAATCATTTACATAATGCAGTTGACGCATAAAAATCGAAAACCGCTTGTTTTAAAATCTGTAAAAAAATATACTCCTTTCTAACATTAAATCTTGTTGACGTTCAAGATATTGGGTTCATACTAACTCAATACCTGTTGCATAATGCTTCCCCTACATCTTACTAATACCGCATAAAAATAGTGATAAACCGTAACAGAAATGGAAGAAAACATTTAAACTGTCGTGAATAACTCCCCGTGGTTTTCCTATATTATATTGTTGATTGGTCTAGTTTTCTGTTTACTCGGTGGTGGGGAATCAAATCGGCGCCTGGATCTGGATCCATGGTTTTTATTTTGAATGTCCAATGGACCGTTCTTCAAACATCCAAACCGCTATAATTTGTTTTTTGTATTAAGCCAATCATAAGCCCGCCCTCCCCCTGATTTATCATGGCATTCATATTTATACATGAAAATGATAATTCTACATATCTTGAGACTTCAGACCGTGGCCTGCGATAAAACGAGGGGTGTTTTTGATAAGTTCTAAGCCTAAGTTAGAAAGAGATATGCTACAAAGTCGTCTACAGTTTCATTCTTCAAATGAAACTTCAAGAATTAAAAAAAAAAAAACTTTTCTATTTTTTAACTTGCAAGTAATGCAACGAAATTTGGGCACAGAGTTATAGCCACTCCAAAGAAAGATTTCTGGCTATAGGGCCATCGTAGATTTCTCATGGTTCATCACGGTGAGGGGGATATGGAAGGTAACATAGGGGCAAACTTCAATGCATATACTTATTAAAAAGATGAGAGCGCAATTGTTTGTCGGGTTATAAGGAAACCAAATACGTATTGTTGCGGTTCATGTACGACCTATGGTTTTAGAGTTATGGATAAATGCTGAAAATAGCCAAAATCAAATTTCTGGCTGTACAAGGTAAAAGAAAATAAAGTTAATTATTTGAAATCCTATAACAAGACGAAGAATTTGATATTTATTTTAACAAGATCAAATTAATGTAGCTTGCCAACATATAGGCCTTAAATAACTATAATTAATGTGGATAAATGGGATTTATAAACATAAACTACTTGATAACTCTCAATGTTTGATTACCTGCAAGTTTTTTTAAAATATTTAGTAGCCATGCAAAAATGAGTTGAAAAGCAAAATATGACCTAGGAGAAAAATGTATCCCCTGCAGAAATCAGATGGTTTGAAACAACTTGGGGTGCAGGAATAAAAACCTATTTTGACAGATTAACTATCATTACTATTTTTGTGCGTTTACTATTGTTATTTATATGCGTTTATGTTAGGGCTATTAGTGTGATATTCATGAATTGATATCTTAAGGCCTATGTGTGGTCCTGGTGGCCTCATGTTGATGTTTTTTCCTTCCCCCGCTAGACCAAGTACTGGTTAATAAAATTGTAAAAAAATGTAAGCTGGCCTTCTTATGTCACATTTCGTTTTCCTCTCACAGAAAGGTATGGGAAATGTGCCATACCCTAGCCAAAATCTTTTCTTTGGATGTACCCATCTCTACTCTGTCCAAGCAAACAAACATGAAACACTATTGGGGGAGGGATATGAAATCCAATTATGAAATAGATGACCCACCAAGCGGTAGCAATTGTTACAACTTAATTGGGGTGTGATTTGTGAACTTTAATTGAAATCAGAAATTAAACCACTAAGCAATCTCATGGTTCCTCCCCACCCGGTAATGGTAGGGCTGTAACCAAATTATGCGCAGTTTCGTAGAAGTCCCCCGTCTAGCCCTCCTGAACCCAACTTCTAAATGAAAGCAAATGTAATCTAATTTCAAACAATATTGTTCTCCACAGCTTCTAAACTGCACATTAAGAGTATTGAAATTTGAATTTGGTCTAAAACATCCCAGTGTTATTGTAAGGCAATAGCTGAACTCCAACAAGAGAGGGCGCTATTTCCTATGTTATCTCATGCAATATATGTTTTTTTTAAAAGGGTTAATCAACCAAAATAGTGTTTCAAATGTTTCAAAAGCTTAGTTTCAACTGTATTACATCAAATCATTATAAGATTATAAAAGAATCATATAGGGCCGGGGGAAAAGCCGGGGGGCTACTTCCATTAAGGATGGGAGTACCAGGCTGAGGTCCCAGGCCCCAGAGATCCCACAAGTTGCAACACTGTCCCACCATCACCCAAGACCCTATATTCTTTGAGAATTGTTGTTCTGTCACCCCAAGAACCCTTTACGGGCAGAATAAAAATAAGCAGTTCTTATACTGTAATGCTCCCTGGGAGGCCCTCACACCTTTATGCTAGCCCACACACCTTGGATTAGGCCCCTATGGACATCTGTGGCCCAGTAAAATGTGCGGGTCGTTGTGAGACCAGTCAAAAGGGTTAATAATTTTCAAAAATAGAGGTCTAGGATGGGGCTAGGCAAAATTCATCAAAATAGGGGTCCTTGATTAAAGTGTCAAGATTTCCTCAAAATGTGGTCTTTGGGGGACATCTTCAAAACAGGGGTCAAAGTTCAAAAATCCAAATTTTATTATTTTGTTAAAATAATGGAGCCTTTGGCCAATAGCCAGTCTTGGAAATCTGGGTCTATGATGTCATAGTGACTGCATACCTCCCCTAATAGGACTTACCCTACCCGCAGGATAGGGTTTATATGGTCCCAGGGTCCACGACTCGACTTTTTGAATTTAAGCGTCTCAACATTTGAATAAGTTGGTCATTAATGGATTCAAACAATTTGCATTTGGTTCAGAAATCTGGTTACAGAGTTATTTTAGTACTCTAGATTTTAGATTATAGTATTTGGCAACAATGGCAAAAATCAGTCACCCCAAAGACCCAGCTGTGGAAGCAGTCTTGACACTTTTAATCTAAAAAATTGTTAGGGTACTTTGGCCTGCTTCACTCAAAACCCACACATGTATAACTCAATGCTTGTAGATGAAATACCCTTGGTCTGTAAAGGCCAAATGGTGCTGCCGTGGTGGTCTTTATTGGGACCAAAATCCTGAAATATGAGGGGTTTTGGGTGCCTATTATGAATTCCGTTTAGAGTTTTTAACTAATTAATTTGATTATTAATAAGGTTAAGACTTAAGCTTGCAATCATTTTAAAATATTTTTTGTATTCAATATTCACCCTTAAGGAAGCTTAAGATATTGCTATGAGCAGGGGAGGGCGGCCAAGAAATCCAAATTTCAGAACGTTGCCATTGGTTTAAGACATGTAAAATCGAATTCTTGACAAAAAATCTGATTTTTATATGTTGTCAATGAATAATTTTCTTAATTCAAACCGTTGGAGTTGAAGAATCAACTCCACTGGAAGGGTTATTTCTGAATTTGTTTTGTATGAATACCGAACGAGGATGCGGTCGTAATGTGGGGTCATGGGAACACCCCATGACCGGCCCCACGTCAACGCATCCAATTCGGTTTGTGGTTTGCACTCATTATTGCTGTAATTTCTTTTGACATTTTTGGTGAGTTGCTATAATGAATGATCTTGCGCCACCTCCTTCATTAGGACACAGGAAATATCGCCCTCTCTTGGTAAAGATTGGATATTGCCTATACATTAACATAAGTGTTTCGAGACTACCTTGGATTAAAATTACTCAATTAAAGGTGTAGTTGAAACAGAGAACATTTTAATAGGGATGTAATTACATTGACCATCTTTTAAGGTGGTTTCCTATATTGCCTATAGGGGACTACGAAGTGAAAAACTCAGAGGCTTTTCTTGTATGCCCCATTGTCTAGGGGTTTCTCACCATACAATCTACAAAAAATCAACCATTTAACCCTCTAACACACACCCACACCCCACCCCCACACACCAATCACACATACACAACACTCACACACAAATACGGCAATGTTGTTGTCATATTGCTTATCTTTATTAATTCTGACAAAGCAGTAATGAAATGTACACTGTAAAAATTATTTTACTCATGTTGAGTAAAAATGTCACAGCTCTTAATTTGAGTCAACTAGTCAAAAGTTGCGTAAACCTTATCCGATTGTTGACTAAAGCTTAGTCATTGTTGGGTAAAATAAACTCAGCTTTGTGAAGGTTTTACTCAACTTTGAGACTAAGATTTTACTCACTTAGACTGTGGTATTTTTTTTTACTCACCTTTTTTTGGAGTGTATACCCACCCAGTCCAGCCACAAGCAATCATTCCCTCTATCAATTTATCAAGATATTAATGTTCTCTTTGTTTCTTTTCGTCTACGCAAATTCCATCGTACTTTGTATTTTCTCTTCTAAAAAAAAAAATAGAATATCTTTAAGTAGCGTATCAGGGTGTTTCCCCGTAATGAAACTACTTGCAGGGAGGGGGGGCCAAGAAATCCCAATTCAGACGTCGCCATTGGTTTAACACGTTTAAGCAAAATCTTGACGAACATTCTGATTTTTTATATGTTGTTAAGGAATATTTCTTATTCCAAAAGCCGTTGGAGTTGACGAATCAACTCCACTGGAAGGGTATTTTCTGACTTTTTTTGCACTCACATAACGAACGAGGCGAGTCGTATGTGGGTCAATAGAACACCCATGACGACCCACATCAAGCACCCAAATTAGTTTGTGGTTGCACTCCGTAGTGCTGTAATTTCTTTTGACATTTTTAGGGAGTTGCTATAATGAATGAGGCCTTAGCCGCCACCGCCTGTTACTTGCGGGAGGACTGGTTAATTTCTTTTAAAAGTCTGTATATACCGCAAGTACACCAGTGTTCCGTAAGCAGTCTTCACCGTGACAGTCTGGTTACAGGAAAAGCGGCATTAGGAATGATGTTGCCTCCGTGTAAAGGTAATATAACTAACCTCGTGGACGGCATAGGTGGCCTATAAAAACGTTTAAACAAGATAGGACAAAACACGATTATAGAGAACGTATTGCAACGGAAAATGTGCGTTACCGGGTGAAAGCAGATATAGTCCGGCGGCTGAGCCCAAGTCCGGGCTCCATAGACGCAAAAGGAATAAACCGTGAAACTAATGTTGCGTGAAGAGTTAACTTAATTTAGTGGCTCTATTCTTTACCGTTGTAGCCGGGGGGACTATGAGTCGCCGGACTATAATTACCTACACCGGCTTCTACGCGCTTTAATGTGTTATACAAGTTAGTACCTAAAGTAGGAATAACAAAAAACTGATGATGGCTAGGTCTAAAATATGAATTCAAATTTAAACAACCAAAATACAGCCATTGCACAGCTAAAATAATTTGCATATACACCAATTCACCCAAAATATCAACGTATACAGACGTCGTATTAACATTTTCCCCGATGTGCCCACTTACGGCAAGTGTGGAATAAGAACTGTGTTCATTACTCGTATAAAGTAACACACCCCATCCCGTGGTTGGAGGCTCAAATGTTGCTTTGTATACGCCTGGTGACTGCAGAAATACAAGGAATTAAATGGAAAATTGACCCACCATTAAAACAAATGTGATTTATACGGGAAAGTATGTCGCGGGGAGGCTAGCTAAGATATTTGTCAACTTTTAAACTAATCATATATGTAAAATACTGTTCTGATGCTATCCGCTAGGAAAGCGAATGACACCTTTCGAAACTAACACCTATAGATGATTCTATCCGCTCCTCAATCAACCCTTCATTGATGCTTAGTTGGTCAGAGTCATAGTCATAGTCTATTTATTTCCATCAGATAAAAAACACAAAAAGCGCAACATAAAAACAAAATTAAGACAACATTAAGATGGAGGAGGAGCAAATGAAAACAAAAAACTGAATGAAAAACGTGGTAACAGCGTCGTGCATGTAATACGAAGGTCACCAGTTCGAATCCGGCCAAACGCACATTTTTTTCAACACTAATTTCGTGCGCTGGCAATTTCCAGGGAAAGATAATAAATATTCAACTTTTAACTAATTTTGTATCAAAAGGATCAAGTTTTGATTCAATTGATAAAAAATGTCTCAAAAACGTGACAAAAATTATTTGTGACTGAATCTCTTTTTTAGAGTGTATTGACATACATGTGCTGGAATTTTGAAAAACTGATCACATGAGTATGGTTTGAAAACTATCGCAAGTGTGTATGTCAATCGATGTTAGCACCGATTACTTTATCTAAATAACAACTTTACATTTAGGGCCTACAAAAAAACCAATATAGGCCCTACAAAAGAACTCGGAATTACGCGATGCGTTACTACTCCCCCGCCGAATGTCGCGATCAGATAAGAAATCGGCTGTATATATGTTGGAGCCCACACAGCAGCCAGCCAAATCCCGCTGTGCATGGATTACACCATCATCAGGTCACGCAATGCTGCCATTTCAAAACAAGGACATTTTACTTCTCATTGTACCAAGAAAACTCGATGACCGTGTAGAACTTTTTTTGTCTAAAATGGTCCCTTTTATACCACCCGAAATCGTTCACAGAAAAACTTCTAACCGGTCACATATTTTTGTTTTAAAACCTAAATTAAACCCGAATTTATCAAAATTTCCACAGACGCCTACTAAAGTCTGTTGAAGAGACTCGTATTTGAACAATGACACTCATACCATGCTCAGCGGGAAGTTGTCGGCTGCTGTGGGGAGAGCCAATGTGTTAGGTCTCTGTCTCTATACAAGGATTGGTTCACAACTGCTTATAGTAGATCAGTGATGCAACCGGTGGACATCTTGGTATACCCAACACATAGCATTCCAGAGATACCTATTTGACCAGAAGTTGTATCTCGGTGCCCGTTTTAGGGACATTGTCATTAGGCGTGTCTTGGTGACGTCGTGGTATACCCACTACAATAGCATTCCAGAGATACCTGTTTAACAGAAGTTGTAGCTCGGTGCCCGTTTTAGCCATTTATGTTTTATATCATGATTACGGTGATTTGAGGCATGTGATAGTGTACTATCACAAGGCTTGAAAAGATATCACTTGATATCATGATATAAAACAAAATATGACCGCCTATATTCGAATAGCAAAAATATTATCATTCGGTCAAATTGACCTCATGATTATTTTTTACTATCACACTCTTTGGCATTCGATATTTGGATATACTATCACATGGCATGGAAAGAAAACACGTAATATCATGTCCAAAACAAATATTGGCTGCCTATATTCGTGCAATAGTAAAAATACATCATTCGGTCAAATTTTGACTGTTCCATTCCACTCGGTTCGCCTCGTGAAATGAAAAGTCAAAATTTGGAAACCTCATGAATATTTTTTTCTTCTCTCAAAGCAATTCTTTCTTTAGAGCGATACGATAGCAGGCAAGTTCATACCAAAGTTTACGGTGTTTCTTGGACTGAGTTTGTCCAAAAACCTTCGAATTGTTCTCGGTAGGTGGGTTACAAAGGATCCGTTGCAATTTTGAGAGAAATTCATATCCTCAAAAAATCTCTCGTCACTTTAGCGTGGTTTTTGTTGTTTTCATACCTTATAATTATATTAGATTATCGATAAAAGTAGTAAGTATTGATAAAAGAATAAGGGGTGTGATTCACAATTCAACAAACGGTTTTTGCTGGTTGGCAATAGGTTCTTTCTGGTGGGAATGGTTTCTATTCTATACACTGATATCCGGATCAGCCGTCAGGGTTGCCAGCCAACGGACGTTGAGTTGTTTTTAAGCAGCTTCTAGGTGTTTCGTTCATCAGCCTCTCTTTTTTTCAAAACAGAAATATGTCGCATAAAACCAAACAAGAACAAATTTTAACCGTGTTTTATATAAAATTAAAATTGGTCGATTATTTAACTTTTTTTTGTGAACGTCGATTATGGGATAAAACATTCTACCAAAACATTAAACAAAAAACCAAGGGAAACTAACCGCGTAACGTGGTTGAAAATCTTTCAAATTTATTAATTCAGACTCGACAATTTTACATTATTATCACATTTTTGAAACATTAAAATATTTTAAATGTTTGCTGGGTATATGATCGGCCACGCTTCCTAAAAATATGATGATAATTAAGAGATAACCTTCGTCTTACCAGTTAATTGTCCTCAGGTGCGCAAAAAAAGCTAAAAGTTTCGGTAAAACCTTCCAGTTAATTAATTTCACATCCTTGCGGTCATTTAGCGAAGATATGCGAAAGTAGTGCATTCACTGGGATTAGGGTATGTCGTCAAAGTCGACTGGAAGGGGAGGGGTTGCCATCCAAGAATAATTGAACTCGAATCATTATATACTACTTGCCATTTGCAATCGTTGAGAGGCGAAAACCGCATAAAAATTCCGATATGCATTGCAATCTTTTTTGTGCAAAAATTTGATTTTCGCCTATTATACGCGGTGTCTGTGAAACATTGACAATTTTGTCGCGGGCTTCAAGACTCATTTGACATAAGTATTCACTGGTATCAAAATCATAACAATTGGGTACTTCGTAAAAACCCCCCCCCCACGATGTACAAGCAGACGGAAAAAAGTGCTTTGATAAAGGACGAGGATTTAGAGCTAATGTACATACCGACGGAGTAAATAAATAAAAATAGTTCTACAGGATTCTCAAAATCGTAGAGACATCGTATATAATAGGATGCAGTGCAGGGATGTTGGATCCACGTTCCTTTGCCAACGAACAGCCGAAAATTCTCGCCGCCCATCACTCTTCAGGGTTTGAAGCTCTCAAGTTTTAATAATCTATGGTTTGACATTAGTATGGAATTTATTGTACCATGTGTGGCATTCTAAGGGTGTATTAAGAAGAATGAAATGTTTGTAATGGGGAATTGTAATTTTATTTTTATGATGTTTGAAATAGGTGAAATTAGTCGTTATTGTGTCACAAATGAACGAAAATAGTATGAAATAAATGTCCTGTGTTAATTGAGTGCATCAATAATTATAACCTTAAGAGAAGAAAGTAGGATATGAAGTTTCAAAATAAAAGGTACTATAAAATTACGTTATGATTACTTACTTCTGAGCATGCAGTCATTACCATTACTGGCCAATTCCAGCCCTAAAACCAATTAAGTCAAATATTAATCATCAATTTTAATAAATAACTGAGAGTGGATTATATAAAGGACAAAAAAAATCAAACTTCGCCTTGAATTTTGTATAATCCCATATTAATTATTTTAATATTATGAGATTACACAATATTATTTATTTATGTAGATAATATTGGCTTAAGACAAAACCCGAGGTGAACCTTGATTTTTCAATCCTCTATTTTAATTGATTTCAGCAAATGCGGCACCTCTTGTATATGGGCGGGGATTCAAGGTTGACTTGATGGAGGGTTTTGTAAATTGCTATTTGCCATTTTAATACCCAGTTAATCTTCATAAATATAGCGCTAGAGTAATCAATTATCAATACGTCTTTCTGAAAAATAAAAGCTCAGAAGGATACTTAAGCATTTTACTTTAAAGGTTGCAACGAGAGATTTCAAGTCGTCCATTTTTTCTGTGGTATGTAGTGATTTCATTTAGATTAGACTTGCAATAGATTCCCTACCTTTTTTTTGGCTACAGAAATAACTTAAAATGAAAACAAAAGGTGATTTGTATATGCTTATATTTCAATAGAAAACATAAGCTGAATTCGTATTTGCTCCTATAGGAAATTAGAAATTTCACGATTTGTGTACAAAGAAACAGTTCTCAGCTTAATCCCTTTCAGTTAGGGATATTTTTAATAAGCTTTACACCAGTGCAAAAAATCAGAATTTTCACATTTTTTTAGGGACACCTCTTATTTGAAATCTCTCATTGCACCTTTAACGGGTGAGTATTAGGCCAAATATATATTTTACATATATGTTACTTATGGGAAGAGGCACTCAAATTTATGTTATTCCCCTGACTTATGTGATCATGTAGGTTTCATATCCTCAAATTATGCGAGGATTCAGACCACGAGGCAGACTCGACTGATGCTGAAGACAACACAGTACCCAGTATTTGGAAAGTGAAAATTGATGGTAAGTGTATAACAACATGTTTAATATTGTAGGTTTATTAAATTTAAAATGCGCGTGTTACGATGGAAATACGTTGATGATCTAGTGTTTGCTGAAAATAGATCATGCACCACCAAAGAAAGTAAATTACAGTTCGATCTTGATGACTTCTTGGCCAACCAGCTCAAACTAATCCCACCAAAATTCAAGCAATCAAAGTGTGCATCATGAGAAATCAACCACCTCATCTTGACCTGAAAATTGGGGACTCATCTTTGGAATTTGTTCCTGCTAAAGTTCTGGGGGTTAGGTTACAAGAAAATCTAAAATGAGATACTCAAGTTGAAAATATGTGTATAGGAATGCAAACATGCGTCTATTCGTGCTTCGTACTCTCAAACGTTTTGGTTTCAATACATGTGTATTGTGGTTATGTTAGACCACTACTGGAATATGCCGATGTCATCTGGCATTCCTAATTTACTGTCAAACAATCTCATTCATTGGAAAATGTTCAGAAAAGGGCATCTAAAATAAATCTTGGTCGTCACTATGTCTCAAATGAATGTGCGCTTCAAATTTGTAACCTGGATCTCTTGTCTATACTCAGAGGGAGACGCATTCCTTGCATTTTGCCCGTTCTTTTCCTCAGTCTGAGCGTACCAGGGACCCGCTTCCTCCACGTAGAGTGATGGAGATCCATGGAAGACAATTGAGAAATAGCACCCACATCACCCAATTACGTGCTCGCACGGGCAGATTTGCTAAGAGCCCCATTCCTTACTACATCAATTTGCTTAATTCCCCATAATTCTTTGGGGTTTTGGCTTCCTTTTCTTTTCTGCATTCATTGCCTTTGTGCTTTTTTACAACTGTCTACTTTTATGTTATTATGATATGTTATATATTATAATATGCTATATTTATTAATATCACTATTGTGTTTTATTTTTTGTTGTATAACGCAACTGCGATGTTATGCCAATAAATGCTCATGCTCATGCTAACATACAGTTTTCCTCTCTGGCCAGTTTCAGGATTGGATTTATATTAATTTGGAAAACAGTTTACTTACCCTCTCAAAATGTGGACAGGCCCAAAACCTTAATGAGGGGACACATATGCTGAAACCTGCATTTTAAACATATATCTTTGTAGTTTGATACTATTTATGGTAACCTGGGTTTGCCTATGACAGCACTATGCGCCAAGAATATGGCTGGCCAACTCATCCCGCGGATTCGAAGTTACCCAATCACCATTGGTGTTCGAGTACGTGGGTTATTGTTCTGGATATCTATCATTGTTACGTGTGTTACTCTTTATTCCGTAGAGTACATGCACGTGTTAGTTTAGAGGCTCGAATCTCAATGCTCATTGGTCAATTCGACCCCACGTGTTCGACATACGTATTGGCGGTGCAAGCCAACGATACAAGAACGGGTTTGGTCTGTGATAGTATATACCTACGTGCAGAGTGACCTACGTGTATGGTTGGCCAACTCCGCCAGAACTTGGGTTCATCCCGCGGATTCGAAGTTAGCCAATCACCATTGGTGTTCGAGTACGTGGGTTATTGTTCTGGATATCTATCATTGTTACGTGTGTTGCGATTTATTCCGTAGAGTACATGCACGTGTTAGTTTAGTGGCTCGAATCTCAATGCTCATTGGTCAATTCGACCCCGCGTGTTCGACATACGTATTGGCGGTGCAAGCCAAAGATTAGTGCAGCGAAGGTTGGCCTATGATAGCGAACGCGAAATCCTAGAATAGTGAAATTCTAATTTATGTACTGTATAATTAACATTGAACAAACAAACAAACATCAGGATGAACCTTGAGAGCGTAATCATTTAATCTCAATAAAAGCAGTAATTTAGGGAGCTTACCTCTAAAACTGCCAACATGAAGCCGCGAATATTTAATAAAAGATCAACTGTGTGGCCCATCATCGAATGCTCCGCGTTTTGAACTATCCTAAAATATCAAAGGAAAAGGTAAACAACACTTGTTATAGAACGCACAACGTCACAAACACGCCATTATTAAGTAGTACTGATGAATGTAATGTTTTACTGTCATCTTTTTAAGCAATCAGTAGTCCTACT
Organism: Ophioderma brevispina; assembly: GCA_023653785.1. Classification (NCBI taxonomy): domain Eukaryota; kingdom Metazoa; phylum Echinodermata; class Ophiuroidea; order Amphilepidida; family Ophiodermatidae; genus Ophioderma; species Ophioderma brevispina. The sequence goes on from JAMKCH010029023.1 coordinate 66,902, forward strand.
TGGAATTAGAGAATAAAAGATAGGATTTGTTGATTTGCATATCGTGTCATATTGGATAGGCAGTCCAATATTTTGAGTTGATTCTTATTTAGTTTTGGTTGTTTTAATCACCGAAAATATTTTTTATTTCAATAATATTAGTGAAAGGTGCAACGAGGGATTTCCCATATTAGGTGTACCTAAAAAATAAAAAAGTACTGATTTTTGCCTTCATGTAAAGCTTTCCATCAAAAATATCCCCATCTGAAAGGATTAAGCTGAGAAATGTTTCTTTGGTACAAAATTGTGAAATTCTAATTTTGTATTGGAGCAAATACAAAATTCAGCCTATATTTTACATTGAAATATAAGCAAATCAAAATTGTCTGTTTTCTCTCTTTTAAGACATTTCTGTAGGCAAACACATCTATTGATTGTCTAATCTATTATGAAATTACTATTATGACACAATATTTGGGTGCCTCAAAATCTCTCGTTGCACCTTTAAAAGGGCAAAAATATTCCCCGTTGTCAAAAATTAAGCAACCCGTACTAGCTGCGTGCACTGCGTAACCTTATACACGCGCACGTAAACACTTGCGCGACGACGCACTATCTAATATCGCCTCATATAAGATAGACAACAACCAATGATATTGCGTATTTGCTTACTAAACCCCGTCCACTGAAAAAGAATTGAAATTATTGATATGAGAAATATTGCCAACACCAGGGTTTGTTCGAAAATTCTAGCAATTCAATAATACTTTGGATGGATGAAATGAAATGAATTCCTCACACGACGGAAATGTACATACCTGATGTATGTCTTTCCTTTCATCTGATTCAGATAGTAATGAGAATCGTCCGGCATAAAGAATTCGCCTCCAGAGGCCGTTACGATATATTTCGGCATGGTAAGCCGGTCCGTATAAGCTTTACAAAAGAAACAATAGGGATCAACCATGGAGTCATGATTAGAAAGATTAATTAATTGAGTTAAGTTTATAAAACAGGTTTGCAGTATTACAGATAATTTAGTTTTATAGCATTGTCTTTTTAATACCACAGTAACCACTTCCGAGGGCGAGGGGCCGAGCGGTTCTAAGGCGCTAACCGTCGGCAAAGTAGAAGAGATGAGAGGCCCTGTGCGGTTCCCGCAAGAGTCGGTTTCTTGGTCATACTAAAAAAGTTCCTATAAGTCGCGAACATTTGCATAGTGAACAGCAGTGTGATTGTGGCATTTCTCCTCGCTCCCACCCATTGCGTAAAAATATGCAGGGTATGCAATGGGTGCCCGGTGCCTAATGGTCGGAGAGTCATGTAAAGCGGTTGGTCCGTGTATCAGGGAGTCATTCCTGAACACGTAAAAAAGTTGCAAAAAGTTTTCATTTATCGAAAAAGAGTAGGGGACCATCCGGGTCTGTTTACTGAACACTCATCACTTAGGTACCAGGGTCCCTTCCAACCCAAACTAGGCCAGCGTGGAAGGGTAGGGCGAAATCAGCATGGAAACCGTTGAGGCTTTCGTCCAACAGTGGAAAGACAAAAGGAGGATGATGAACACTTCCGACTTTTAAATGTTTTCACGATAGGCCTTCGCTCGACAAAAAAGTGTAATGCTTCAGTGATTGCAATGTCATCGCGACGATGGAACTATTTTGGTGGGTTCATAATCATTTCATCGGCGGATTGTCGGTCGACACAAAGGCCTCTCGAACATACTTTCAGGACACGAGTTATGTTTAGGGAACCAACGCGAAAAGCATTCATCGGCGGATGTCGGTCGACACAACAATGCCCTCTCGAACATTACTTTCAGGACACGCGTTTATGTTTATGCAACCAACGCAAAACATGTCGAAAGACCTTACGGTCGGCCCCCCCCCACCATTACTGTGCATTCAGAGTACGGCGGATTTCATCAGGTCGATATCGCTCGACGCTGGTCTTTTTCGATTGCAAAGTGGAAGTGCGCTGAATCTCGGTAGCATGGGTAAGAGACAGTGGCGGATTTAAGGAAAAGGGCCCTGTCAGCTGCTTAAGGTGGGGCCCCTTTAGAGGCAAGAAGCAATGCAATTTCCCACTTTATTGCGACTAAGATGTGTCCGAGGGGGCCTTGAGAGCAATATTTTAGGGGGCCCTGTCAGCAGCTGCTGACACTGCTGACTCTTAAATCCGCCACTGGTAAGAGATTAGCGTCCATAGATGTCGCCTGAAGGAAATCGCAGGACTCTGAATGCACCATTAAAGTTAGGCTTGGTTCATGCTTCACTGCAGACGCTACCCTTTCGAACATGCTTTTTACATACGCGTATGTTCATGCATCCAGAGAGCAAAGCATGTTCAAAAGGCTAGCGCCTGCAGACATCTGCAAATGAAGTTTGAATCCAACTTTCCCGTCTGGGCCTTGTAGGCGAAATATGCATACACTGTTAAAAAATGTTCTTTAAAATAACAGCGTTTTGACTGGCAGCTGGGATTCACATCAGTTAAAATGACGTTTTTTTACAGTTATTTGCACGTTTTTTCGAATCCCTTTTTACAGTTATTTGCACGTTTTGAGTCCCGGCTGACAGTCAAAACGTTCAGCACGAAAAATGCTTTCGAATGAGTCCAAACAAGCCTAGTCTTAGGTCAGTGTTTTTTTAGATGGCTTCCCAAACGGAAACGAGGTAACGGATTTGTAGAGGGATATTCCCAACTAAGCAATTACAAAGATTTCACTGCGACAAACAAGTAATTACAACCGACACCATGCGTGCAGCGACCAAAAGGTAAATCACCTTTGTTTGGTGGGCTTTGTCGGTGATTTTGTTTTCCAGAATTTCAGATAATGTAATAAGAATGTAATTTTCTTAACCGTTGAAAACATTAAAAAGGGGAAAAACTAAACATTTATCAGTTTTGATTTTATTTCTTCATCAATTAACAAATGCTCACCTAGGGGGTCAATGATGTCGGCCATTTTTTGCATGTTAGGGTTATCCAAATATCGCGTAACATTGGCTTCCCAATAGTCATAAAAAGCAAAGGACCAACCGCCCAGGGAGCGGAAGTGATGATGCAGATTCTGTAAGATAATATGACACATAATTATGTGTAAAAATTTTCAAAAGTTCATTTGCAATAGTGATGTGACCTAATATCTGCAATCTTCTTCTTATCGTATCCAAAGACATTGGTTCTCAAATATGATCTAGCCAGAGATGGGTACAATGTCTGGCTGCTTCACTGAATTCCACAAAGTCCTTGTCTGTACTTTGTTGCTCAAAAAGTGTGCAGACCAATAGATGTTCCAATGTCTGTGCTGTTGTTCCACAACCACAGTTAGTGTCTTGATCTGCTTCCAAATCGGCTTACTGTATTTTGCAAAACGAAACAGAACTCCCATTGGATTACACGCTTTATTCCGTTAAACACGGTATGCATGCATGACGGAATAAAGCGTGTAATCCAATGGGAGTTCTGTTTCGTTTCGCAAAATACAGTAAGCCTCCAATCAGCCCCACTTCTGAAAGGAAACCTTAGATTGGCCGATTATGGTTCTCAATCTATTGAGACATCGCCATTCAGTCCATGAGGAGTCAGCTCCAGGTGGAAGATGATCACCAGGTTCAATACCAATAGATGTTACTTGGTTGATAGGAAGTCGACTCACTTAAACTCCTCAGAGACTGTTTCAAGGAGTTGTACCCTGCTTAAAGGGATTAGCAGCGATTTGATAATCCAACACATCGAAAAAATCATCAAAACTCATATTTTTATATACTTGTTACTGGCATGGATATGCGAACATAACCTGCAAGTGGTTGACTTGAAATCCGCCTATTAAAGACAAGGCAGTATTTTTTATCTGATTCTGTAATTTCTATACGTGCGTATCAAAATTCCGACTTGAGATTAAAAAAGCCTTTCCCGGTGAATATCGCAGCTTTTCAGCGTGATATTGTGTACCATGATCAATACAGTTTGACCTGAAACATTATTGATCTTTGTTTAGTCTGTACTGGTGTAAACCACAATAGCGTTTAGGCCAGATTTTGAGACACCAGTAGCTGTAGGTCTATTTGCAGGAGATGCATGACACAAATTTCCTCAAATACTTCATTTTTTCACTTGTTTTTTCCTATATTAAACAAGTATAGTGACTTGGACCCAACATCCCTTATTTATAAGGTTTAAAACATGCATCTCACATATTTTTCGATTCTCTCGGATTATCGCTGCTAATCCCTTTAAGAAACTCTCTGGATTTAGGGTGGTTGGCAGCAGGTCTTTGTCTGGACATCGGGTGCTTCACATTGATACTTGGCAGCTACGATCTTACATGCGGCGCCACGCTAGGATGGCGAATTCGGGCGAGCTAGACCTCAATACCAGGATTCACAAGTCCTCCGTCATTATATTTCGAAATCTCTGCGTCAGCTGTACTATCAACAGTGTTTCAAATAAAGTTCTGGTTCTAATTGTTTTCAATGTATACCTCTGTATACCCCTGTGTAATCTTTGTGTACCCTTACTCACTCAAGCTATCCCTTCAGAATTGCCTCATACATTTTGTACACGTCATAGTGTTAGGAACACATGATATCAGTGCCTCTTGACACCCCAAGTGATACAGTACAGCTACTTTGGATGGTCAGGCTCATCCACTAACAGGAGGTTTGAAATTCTCGACTTTCCTTAATCGGACTTCGCATAGTCAATCTCTTACTCATTTAGTCGATCTGACACATGAATAAGTCTTGAAAATGGCCCTAGATCAGACGATATACATGTGGAGAGCGACTAACGATGGGACAATTGCAGTATACTGTTGTCTTCAGGGTAACCTTAAGTGTACACCTAGCAGTCTATGCCATACCATTCAAATGCTACCTTTCAAATTCACGAATATCTAAAACTATTGGAACGATTGCTATAACCCTTTATCAACGCAAGCCGTAGTCCATGTTGCCCAGCCACGCTGCAGGATAAGACATTTCAATTATGTTTAGAAGAGGTCGTGAACAAGGTAAATCAAGGTAAAATATTGTAAGTACATCATGTACTTGTATTTACGTTTTGTCGGTCGATAAAAACTACAACTAATTATTCTTCGCCCTGATTAGAGTTTTCATCGGAATATAACAAGCCTTAGCTCTCAAGTAAAAGTGTTTTCGTTTTATTTTCTCACCCAACTTTACCCTTAATTCTCCAATCATTCAGTGCTGGGAAAATGACATATATAACAAATGACTCTAACCCATGCAATAGCCAAACGTCCCCTTTCATGATCTGGAATCGAATTAGACATGAAATTGTTGAAAAATATTTTCCACAACTTTTATTAGGTAATGTTCCATGAAGACCGCAAGCCCCTAGTCTTCAGTACTCTTGATGTGCTTTGATCACTTGGGTTTATTCAAGTTTTTAATTACCAAATTTGAAACCATAAGATGTAGTAGGAAACTTTTCTTTGACTTTGTTTTGTGTCTCCGATGATTTCAAGGTGAGCATTCTTAGGGAGGGGTCCATTATTTACACCGGGGTGGAGATTTGAGGGGGGAACCCAAACAATTTTTCTAAGAGAGAGGGGGACCGTGAACTTTTTTCATCAACGAGAAAGGGGGCAACATGAACTTTTAAATGGGGAAACCAGCGTGATCAAGGGGGAACGTAAATGTTGAAGCGGAAGCGAGGGCGGGGAACGCGAAAAATTTTTTGCCGACAAAAGTTGAATCCTCCCATTACTTCCCCCCCCCCCGGCATAAATATGACCGCTCCCTTATGTACTTACCTTGTACGCCGCCGGCCACAATAAATCTATTTATGTTTAGATCAGGGCGGACCTGACTCGTCCAATTGCTTATTGTGTCCATGGCACGGACTGATGCCTGAAGTTTTTGGGAAAAATAAGGAAACAAATATGAAATTATAAATATGAAAGGCTCTCTTTTTGCTATCAATTGTGAGGCATGATTTGGTTTGTATGGATCTAGAAATTGTCGGGTTGTCTGGAGCACAATGTGGCGTAACGGATAAGCGCAGGACTCATATCATAAGACCACTGTAATCGTGAGTTTCTAGTCTCGCTGCATCACCGGTTTGTGCCCCTGGTAAGATACTTAAGCCCATTGCCTCGTCGATCCAATCAAACTTTGAGGAGTTTGTTATAGGATATTACAATATAAGTGCTGACAGGGATGAGCGCTTACGTGGGCTATTATATCCGGCCTTAAGGTGAGGCGAAATGATTGTGACGATTTCCTGAATGCATGGCAACGTCTATGATAGGCAGCAGCGCTTTTTGTATCCTCATGGAAAAAGCGCTATAAATGTCATATTATTATATTATTGTTGACTAGCGTGAGGGCCCGCTCTTTGCGCGGGCTCCCTCTCGTTAAGTGAACGGGAGCGATCACTGAAATTGAAGCTATACTGAGAAGTGAACCACACTATGCATGGCGATACTGCACCAAACCCGGATCCGTAACTTTAGGACTCCCCGAGTCGCAATTTTGTTTTTTAAGACTTTTAATACCTCAAATTCACGTACCTATCATATCCTATAGCTCATCTATTTGACCGATTCTAAGGAACGTCAACAATATTCACCCCGTCTTACCCTTCCGTATGTTATTTTTTCTCGTATTTTTTTTTAATAATAAAAACTTCAATATTAATCCCCGTATAAGTTTCCGTTACTTTTTTGTACATCAAAAGTAGGCCTACTCCCCGTGGGGTAGGCTGTATTTCCCGTTTCCACATATTTTTCTCATAACTCCTCAAACTCCCAAATAAAGTTCTCTCGTTTGTGATGCCCCCGCCCCCCCCCGGTCAAACATCCCGTGTCCGTATTTTTGTAGTGCATCGTAGTTGGTACATCTCCTGTAGCTTGGCTTATAGTTTCCTATTTTCCTAAATCTAACACGGCAATATTCACCCCGTAATTATGCCTATATTTTTTTTTCAAAACCCTGTGGGCGTGGTAACCCGTATAGTATCCATACATACGAACTGCAATCAAAGAGAAATAACATTTCTTTCTTCCCCCCACCGTTTTGGCACTATAAGAGCCTGTAGGTTATTTGCGTACCGCCTATAGCGTCTTACGCGTAATCGCCCGTTGGCACTCGTAACCACCCCGTCGCAAAGCTCCACGCATACGCGCCGCTTAGTAACGCGACAAACAAATGTTGCCACGCGTAACCACCCGTCGCAACGCACCACGCATACGCGCCGCTTAGTAACGCGTACAAACAAATAGTAATTTAATAATACCAAGCAGCACATTTTCGTGATTTTTCAAGTAATTTCTGAACGGATTTTCGTCCAAAAATCTGCGCTAACCGTCCCGTATCCTCACGCACCTTTCACGTGAAATATTTGGCGCGCAATATGGATCGAAACTGGCGGAGTATTATGCGTACCATACCACATACATACCACAAAAAACAACATTAGCCAATTATAGTAAGAATAGCGGGAGGCCCCGCGCTTCGCGCGGGCTCCCGCAAGTGAGGAAACGGAGCGATTCACCGACGAAATGACACACTATGGCAAGACCACCGCAACCAACCCGTAACACTGAACTTTAGGACTCCACCGAGTCGCATTTTTTTTTTTTTTAACCACTTTTAATAAATCCACATCCCGACTATTATATCTTAAACTCAGTAGTACCCAATTTCTAAGGAAAGATTTCTAAGGAAACAATTCAACTGAATATTAATACCGTATAACTTTCCGTATTATATTTTTCTGTATTTGTTGTTTTTTAATAAAAAACTTCAATATTGAATCCCGTATACGTTTCCGTGTTAAACATTTTTTCTAAAAAAATTCCCGTGGGTAAGCGTGTCCTGTACTTTCCACATAGTATTCTCATAACTCCTCAAAACACCCATATAAAGTTTCTCGCCATCCCCCAACAAATCCCGTAGTCGTTATTTTGATTCATCGCTTAGTTTGCAGCATATCCTGTAGCCTTCGGCCGATATAGTTCCTATTTTCTAAATATTACACACGTCAATATTCACCCCTTAATTTTCGAATTTTTTTTTTCTTTTCAAAACCCTGTGGACGTAGGGTAAACCGTATAGTATCCATACATACGGACATCAAAGCGAAAGTACATTTCTTTCTTTTCTTTCCCCACATCGTTTGCACTATAAGAGCCTGGAAGTTATTTGCGTACCGGTGAAGATAGCGGGCCTACGCGTAATCGCTCGTTGGCACGCGTAGCCACCCGTCGCAAAGCTCCACGCATACGCGCCGCCCCTTATACACGTACAAACAAAATGGTTGCCACGCGTAAACACCCGTCGCAACGCACAAAGCATACGCGCCCGCTTAGTAACCTGTACAAACAAATGGTAAGTTAGCTAGCAAATCCGAGCACATTTTCGTTGATTTTTCATCATTTCTGAACGGGATTTTCGTGCAAAAATATATGCGCTACCCCGTCCGGTATCCTCACGCACCTTTCAAGTGAATTTGGCGCAATATGGATCTAAAACTGACGGAGCCTTTGCGAACAAACATCCACGAACATTAGCCATCATCTTATAGTAAGCTAGCGCTAGTGATGTGGAATTGGGGCGATAACGGAAACTGAAGCGATCACTTGAAGAAGGGACCACTATGCATGGCGAGCCTGCACCAAACCCGTATCCCTGAGCTTTAGGACTCCCCGAGTCGCAAATTTTGTATTTAAACACTTTTAAAACTCAAAATCCCGTACTATCATATCCTATAGATCAGATAGTTACCGATGGTAAGGAAACGTCAAACTGAATATTTAATCGTAAATTTCCGTATATTTTATTTTTTTATCGTAATTTTTTTAAAATAATAAAACGCAAATTTTATATCCAGGATAAGTTTCCTGTGCTAATTTTGTTTAATGAAAGTAGGCCTATCCCCGTGGGGTAAGCTGTAGTCCCCGTTTCCACATATTTTTCTCATAACTCCTCAACCTCCAGTATTAAATTCTCGCCTGTAGCTGCCACCCCCCCCCCCCCCACCCCCCCCTCACAACATCCCGTAGTCGATTTTTTATTTTCGTAGTTGCAGCATATCATGTAGTCTTAGGCCTTTATATAGTTCATATTTTCTAAATATTAACACGTCAATTTTTAACCCCGTTCATTTTCCTATATTTTTTTTTCAAAACACCTGTGGGCGTGGGGGTGGTGGTAACCCGTATAGTATCCATACATACGACAATCAAAGCGGAAATACTACAATTTAGTTATTTACCCACACGGTTTGCAACTATAATAAGAGCCTTGAAGTTATTTGCGTGAAGCATATAGCGTATTACCCGTAATCGCCCGTTGGCACGCGGTAACAACCCGTCGCAAAGCTCCACGAATACGCGCGATTAGTAACGCGTACAAACAAATGGTTGCCACGGTAACCCACCCGTCGCAACGCACCACGGATACGCGCCGAGCTTCGTAGCGCTTACAAACAAATGGTAACTTATCATAACAACCGAGCACATTTTCGTTGATTTGCAGTTCATTTCTGAAAGGATTTCGTCCAAAATATATGCGCTACCCCGCCCGGTATCCTCATGCACCTTTCAAGTGAATTTTGCGCAATATGGATCGAAACTGACGAAAGCTTTTGCGAACAAACATACATCAACATTAGCCCAAATTATGTAAGATGCAGTTGAGTACAGGAAAAAATAAATATGCACATACTTTACGTCATTGGCATGCGCAGAAGCCAGTATGGTGATCAGTGCCGTTTTCAAGAAAAAATGTTCCCATGTAAATGCAATCGTCGCGTCTTCTGTTCGATTTTGTAGTTTCGGGTCTGCCTATAGATTAAAAAAATAACAGCACCCATAAAGAGAAAGTATCAGCAAAATTGTCCAATAAGGAGTTATACAAGTTAGATAAAGCACTTTCGGTGCAGTGTGCATGCAGGGCACTGACAGGTTGGTTTCAGAGGTCCAAAAAACTCACGTAAAGTTCTGCTTATTTACAGAACGAAAGGTCTGGAAAGATGCTGCGAACGCCTCCGTATGTGCTGAATACGACGATACGGATGCATTGGCAGTGCAAAAAAATTTCTAGACACTTTTTTCGTTGTCGTAGAAATAAAACAGAACTTTAACGTGAACTGGATAGATGTACACGGTGGGGTGGATATACGAATATATATATTTATTATACGTAGATGAGTCCTATGATGTTGTAGGTGTTTGGTTGGATGAAGTTGAGTTATCATCACACTATTAGCATAAACTATTTAACCTTTACGGAACAAATCTATATTTTTAGGGAAGAAAAACACGGACGACTTTTAATTTACGGAGGTCAAATTTCACCGGACATTTTTAAGCAGTGTGTGCGAGGACAGCGTCTACTTGGGCTCACAAAACAACTCCCAGAGCTATCAAACTGTATACCAGAGTTATTTATCAATGGAATTACGAAAACAGATCAAATATAACTGCTACAATTGAAAACAATATACAAAATCATGGTTTTTGTCACGAAGGGCTATTTAAAAAATAGTGGCACAAAACACGTAATCCCAAGGAGGTATGTTGAGGCCTTGAGGGCAATTTGTGGTAAGTATGGTAACCCAGAAGCGTTCGCTATTAAACGACGAAATTTAAGACTGGTTGACGCGACAGCAATAACAGTAAGTTGTAAATATTAATGGAAGGTGGTGAGATGATATATATAGACACATACGGAGGGTGGCACAGCGCTTGATGATGACCGAAGATCATAACATGCAGAAGCTACAAAAGAAATAGCGTAGATTATATAGAAATTAAGTCTATAGGTTGTGACAACAAAGACTGCCGGCAAACGATGCCCCGATGCAAGCAACCCGATATGAGGGCAGCATACAAATGAATACCCAGATGAACCAGTGGCATTTATAAATGATAAGACAGTTTCAGATTCCAAATACTTCTTCTGAAGGACGGCAAGGGAGAGATCAATTAATCTTACTGTTGGGGAGCGTCAAGCCTTAAAATCGCTACGCCAAAATAAGATCTTAATTAAGCCTGCAGATAAAGCAAGAAGAGTGTGGTAGTATGAGTCTAATCCCTATATATTGGCGAAGGCTATGTATAACTTAATGACGAATATAGGCCTAACCTATGAACATTGGATAAAGATCCCACAGATGCCCATCCACATAACATCAAAACCACTGTCTCCATGAACCGTCATCAAAAGTGGTGATCTACCGCCACACAGTCCTTGATCAATGCGTCCCCTGACTCGGGCGTCTTTCTACATGCTTCCTAAAATCCAAAGGCAACACACTGGCCACCCTTATCATTCAGCCTCACAGCTGCCCTAAAGTCCTCATTGCTTAATACTTGAGACAGCGTTCTTCAGCCTATTGTTGAGCACTGCCGTTAGTTCTAGTGAAAGACACACCTCATAAGGTTGCGTATTCTCAAAGATTTTTGTTTTTCAAAACAGCCCAGCCATTTTTCTCATTACATGGTGATGACGACTCGTTATACACCTCGATCCCCCCGACGAGGAGACATTTAGCTTCAAGCACTTTCTTGATCGACGACCATGACCATTCACCATCTACCACCACCAACAAAACATCTTATGGTGAAGTGGTTTTTTTAAACACTGAATGACTTTACCTTCAATGGTAAAAATTGCTTACAGATTAAGCGTTGTTCTGTGGGATCAAAGGTCGGCCCAATCATATTCATGCGGTTTGTTGGTCACTTTGAAGAATTATTCTTTTGTCATACACCGGGCCAAAACCTGTTTTAGACAACGTACATCGATGACATTGTTGGTATCATGGAGGGCTCACGCTCCGACTTGGAACATATTTATTCAATATGTCTGCTCCTTCAAACCTTCTCTGACATCACCCAGGAATATCTTGTGACACGTTTCTGAAACTTTTGGAATCGTTATCACTATTGATCACATGAACTTCCCACCACGAAATACACAAGCCGACCGATTTCATTCATTACGATAATTTGTCCAGTCACCCTCTAGTTGTAAAGACCCCCAATTATTATGCCTCAGCTTCACTAAGTAAATATGCTCTCTGATGATTTTATCAACAGGCTGAACGCATGACGTCTTCTTCAGCCATTAAGAGGTACCCACAAATACCATTTCTTTGCTATTCAGCTATTCATCGCATCAACTTCATAATAGAGATAGCGCTCTTCTACCCTCCAAGAGATTCTACTGCGGAAGACGGCCGCGTCCCACTTGTCCTCGATTTACACCCGTCATATGGTTATCAGTCGCATCATCACCGAGAACCTTTATCATCACCGAGAAACCCTCAAGCTATCCGCATGTCACCCTGCAATCTCCCAGATGTAAGATGTGTCAGTGTATCTTGGACACGACTTCTGAAATTGTTGGACCCAATGGGAATCCCAACATACTTCACCTTTAACGTGTACGTCTAAAAACGTCATTTATCAATTGTATCAGTGCGGCCACATCTTACAGGGTGTCTCAGAAGGAATTACACCCTAACTATAGGCGACCATAACTTCAAAAGTAGTATCACATTTGAGGAAATTTAAAAAAGAATCTTAAACCCACCAATTACCTTTTAATATTTCATGTAACACACTCGCTTCGTTCAGTAGTTTTGAAGAAATAAGCGATAATGTAACACGTGGTAATGGACATTCCTTCCAAGTTTGCCTCACAATAATGCAGGTTTGATGTTAACACGCTGTGATTACTTTGTGTTATTCTGTTCAAGCTGTCTTCTTTTCATGCACCAAAGAACCGGCCTTGTTTAATATTTTGTGCGTTACAATGCCATTTTATTTGTTTTTTATAGTAATAAACAATTACAGTGACAATGATAACAAACCTAACAAGAAAACAAAACATGGTAAATAACAAGAATGATCATCGTTAGTAGAAAAAAAACAACACCAAAAATCTGTAGAAAATGTGAAATATGTTAGTGGAACTAGGGGTGGCACTGGCCCAGCATAGGATGAATGAGAAGTTTAATCATATTTAACAGCGGGATAAATGAACAATAAGATTATTCACAATAGTTTTTATTCAAAGTAGATGTCGTATCCATAAGATGGTGGGATTCTACTTTAAATTAATAAAGGATGATGTTGAGTGCAAATCAAAATTCCCGGTTTTAATCTAATCGTGTATATTAGTAACTGCACGAGACACGATGGCTTTGGTCAACATTTGTCGCCATATAAAGGGCATTTGTGGTTTTCAGAGATGCCGAAGGCGGTCAGAAACATTACTCTGGTCAGGCAGGAATTTAGATTAAGATTCACAGGAACTCATCCTTGCAAAGAAGACATTTTTTCTTGAAACAATGGTAAAGAAGTACGTTTGAAAACTGGTACAAGTCAAAATTTGAACAAGAGTCGCTGTGGAAGGCGGGAAAAGAAAGAGAACCGCGGAAATCTTACAGTAAACATTGCAGTATTCGACGAAGTCTTCGTCTAAATCCAAGAACAAAAGTTGCAGACGTTACATGTGCCACAATACTTTGCATTTGTTTGCATGCGGACATACAAATTCTTGAATGCATTTTATCAAAACGGAAAATATACACATCTGAATCAATTCTTAGCAAAAAGAAAAAGGTGAACATTTTGTGGTGACAAACCGTCTTAAGATTTTATAATGCACCCAACTTAGTTGCATATCAATCTGTACTTCGTTTTTCAATATATTAAAGCAACTATTCTAGAAAGCTGCCTGATGATATGCAATTTTCAATTAAATGAAAAAGAATTTGCTTGAATTGGCGACAGCCATCGTATTAACATTAATTTGTCAAAAATACAAAATAGCAAAACTAAAAAAAACAATTTTAGTGAAAAGAAAAAGAATGTCCATTTATTGTAATGTATGTGCAATATTATGTTGAACCTGGTGCAAAATATCAGTATCTTATTTTGTTTTAAAGAAAATCAAAAAGAAAATGAAAGAAGTATTGATTATTTCTCGCCTGTTCTGTCTGAATCAACTTATTACAAAAAATGGAAGGAAGTGTCCATTGACATGTGTTACATAATCGTATTTCTCAAAACTACTGAAAACCGAATCGTAGTGGCGTTTACATTAAAATATGAAAAATAATTTAGTTAGATTCTTTTGAAGTTATGCTCGCCTATCGTTAGGGTTGAAATTCTTTCTGAGGACACCCTGTTGTACAGTGGTGAAACCACAAAATTCAAATAAATGTCGCTTTTCTGATCATCTCGGTCTATCGCAATAAGTCAGATCCAAATATGTGGCGGTAACTCCTCACGCTATCAGAGATGATCAATCACAAACTGTTCTCGTACTTCTGGCAAACACTGATCAAGAAAGACTTATTGCTGAACAACTTTT